>JAJJWX010001179.1:0-59351 GCA_023529315.1 Papaver bracteatum
TCAAACCCTTGCCATTCTGCGAGTTCCAACCAATCAATTCTCCAGCATCCCGGTTAACCACTTAGCCATTGTCACAAGCATCTCGAACAAATATCATACACCATGCTCCAACTATGCATATTACCAATTGCAACTACCACCACAAATTCTTGTTGCCATCATTTGCATTGCTACCAGTTCACGACTCTCATTCCAACTAGTCATAACCACCACCAGCTTCACTTGCTTCAAGACTCCTGCAATGAACATTCTCCTTTGTATTGCCCAACCATGGAACCTACAACTCCTCAGACCAATGCTTTAACAACTGCAATCATGCCTTGCATAACCTCATTCTTGCTCAATCTCCCATCACTCGCTTTGATTACACAGATAGTTCAACTCATATCACAACCACATGCCACCACTGCATTGCCTTAAAGACCACTTGTTCTGCTCAACATCACAACTCCATCGGCACTCGCTCACGCCATCTATGCTCTCCGAGTTCATTCTACCTCGCAATGCATTTCAGCTTTCTCTCAATCCACCATCTTCTACTGACTATATACCAACTTCCAAGATCGCGACTAACTCGTAAATGCAACTCGACTCCGCCATTATCCCTTGCAGTAGCAACTAACTCTCTATCACTGCTGCATTGCCATTTCGCAGCCAAACGACCATCAATTGCAGCTCTATCTGCTCCTTGCATCGCACTTTCATAACCATATCACTCAAGCCATAGCATAATCGATTGCTCCACCTCCAGTCTATCATTTCTCTTCCATGGGAACTCAACATGAGACCACCATCAACATTTCAGTTAACACTGGCAGCATGACCACGATTCACTTCTCCATAATCAACATCCTTCCTTCATCTGCAACTCCACCACCCAAAAATAGCAAACCTGCTATCACACAAGTTCAGCTCTTGTAGCTTCATTCGACATCACTACACAGCACCACATCAACATCCTTGAGCCTCCATTCTCTCCAAATCGCCTCGACCTTCACGTGCATCATGCCATACCAGCACTAGGCCTCACCTGCGAATCTGAACCAACAACTATACTCCCAACTCAGCTTCTACAACTGATCCAACTTGCAATGCTATCACCTGCAAATTCAGTTCATCTCCACAAGTCAACTGCAGGCCCAATCTCCCAAGTGCAATTGCACTTGCAACTGCATCTCCAACCTCGTAATATCTCCAAGAGCATCACAACTCCATTCCCTTCAACTCACATTGTCTGCTCAATATCACCACTCCATTTCAGTCATCACAATCAACTACAAAGCCACAGATTCACACATATCTTCCCCACCTTCCATCAATCACCAGCTACCATCATATCTTGAACCACAGAATCCACGTTCTAACCCTTTGGAACAAAGCTAGCGCACCAATGTAGAACGAACGGCAGTAACAAAAGGCTTGGCTGAAAACTTGCCGTTTAGGCATTTACTCGAACAGCTTGTGTGCTTGAACTGGTAAGTGACAGACAGCATAATTTGTTGGTGTTGAATTCTCTCTCAACCTCGCAATTATGATTACAAACATCACCCATCACTCATAATTACTCATACAATCTAAATAGCTCGAATTCCCATCACATATTCATGACTCAATGACAATTGCTCCTCCTTCTTCCCTGGATTAACGAGCCCTAAATTTCCATCAACTGCTCATCATTTTGAACCAAATTATGCCTCTAACTCAAAATAATAGAACCCATACTTTAATTCATCACCCAACTTCAATTGCGAATACCCATAACTCTCGATCTCCATTTCCGAGGTTGATACATCAACAACTTCATGAGCTCAATGTGTTTCTTCTCATGTTTGGCATCGGGATGATGGTAACTCTCAAATCCTCTCCCTGTCTCTCGATTTCTCGATCTGGTCTTCAAATGGTTGCGCCTCTCTTTTCCCATTCTTTCTCTCTTTGAGTGCCAAATGATTGAGAATATCTCTCAATTCTAGGTTATGATTAGGTAAGATTTAGCCACCCCAATAAGTTAGTGTTGTTGAATAATCATAACCAAATTAATAATTTTTGATGAACGACATATTGATTCACAAACTTACTCTACTCATGCGGTCTTCATTTGGCATAGCGTCCTTACGAGATTTCAATTCGTTTCTCAGCAATACACACTCATTGTATAAATAAGCGTACCTTTCCATGATCTCGGGAGGCGTCCTCCTATAACGATTTCTGTTTAGTTCTTTAAAAACCTTAAACACACGTTTCTACCAAGCATTGGTGTTTTGATCATGCCCAAGGTAAGGCCCTCTTGTTGGGTCTTCGTTATTGGTCACCCATTCCGCTTCCTCAACGGTGTGCTTTGTGAGAGTGGTGTGTGCTCTGACAATAGCAACATATTCTAGGTTATTGAACGGATTTTGATCCATTTTTAGTGTTTGAAAGTGATGGGTGACTGCTTTAGGATGATTGAAAGTGATGGGTGAATAAGTTTGGAAGAGATAGGTGTCTATTTATAGCAAAAATGTACTCAACGGCTACTTGTTTTTGAATAAAACCGTTACTTTTTTTCAAAAAATTGCAATAACTGCTCCTAGGAATCAAACATATCTTTGATTTTGAAATTATGCATTAACTACAAGTAGAGTCGGCATTGGTTATATATATAACCTAACGACTACTTAGTATGTTTAGTAACTGCTCGTCAAAGTCAAACTTACCTTTAATGTGTTGGGAGTCGTTAATATAATTTGTGAAGAGTAGTCATTTTGGCATATAACATCTGGACGACCCTATGGTGATGGTTTTGTATTTTGCTTTTTAGTTGGTAGTACGACAAAGCTCCCAGCCACTACCCGTATCTACAATTGGTCTGGATACCTCCCAATACTATATGACTGATTTGGTATGTTTACCATAACCGAATCGGTATATTTATATATTCAAATAATTTTATTAGTGATCACATGGTTGTCTAATGTAATTGTTTGCTTAATGTAGACATGGGAAACCAAGAATGACATTAAGTAATGGCTTATCTCTAAGGGAAAATAGAAGATGTGTGTGGTTGTTCAAAGTAGACACGTCCATTGTAATAAGATGGAAATGGTATGAGAGAGAGCGGGTAAGAAGGGAGAAAGTCACAAAGGCAAGAATTACAAGTATGAGAAGAAGACGACTAGGGTCTGCAGAACAAAATCGAAGAAGTTTGAATGACCTTTCAGGATTGTTTTCAAAAGACATCATGACGCCGATGTATTCCGATTGTATAGTATTCTGAACGGTCATCACAACCATGATCCACCCACAAGTTTATATGGACACACTGCATATTCCAGGTTGAAACCACATCATATGGATATAGTTAGGCAGATGAAGGGATTTAGACCACTTAAGATCCTAAATGCAATAAGGGCGGAAGATAAAGAAAACTTGTACACCGTTTCCACAATCAATGCCACCAAAGCAACGTAAGAGAACCGAATGGAATGGTAGGTTGATTATGCAACAATCAGAGTGGTTAGCGGAAACACTAAACTACACCATGCAAACTAAGGTTGGTCCGGATGAGAAAATGACTCATATTTTTCTTGCACATCCAAGGATGGTGGATTTGGCTCAGTGTTTCTACCAGGTTCTCTTTATAGATTGCACCTATAAGACAAACAAGTATAACATGCCGATGTTGAACGTGGTGAGACATACTTCGGATAAAAATTCATTCACCGTTGCATGGTGCTTTATAGAAAAAGAAGAAATAGAGGACTATGTTTGTGCGTTGGAACAAGTGAGGTTGATTTACCGTAGAGAAGAGACACCGCAGGTTATATTTACGGATAGGGATTTTGCAATTATGAGTGTCGTTCGTCAAGTCTTTCCACTTTCTCAAAAATTTCTTTGTACGTGGCACATCCAAAACAATCTTTTTTCTAATTGCAAGAATCAAATCCAAAAGATCCATACTAAGAAGGGTAATCAACGCTCTAAGGAGGAAGATGAGCGTTTAAGTAAACTTTCCAAACAAGAGCGTGCGGAAGAGAAAAAAAAAAGGAAAAATATAATGAAAAGGGGGATCTATAGAAAGTTTTTGCGAAGATTGGGACTATTTGGCTCATTCGAAAAGCAGTGGTTAAGTATTATGCTAACTTGCAGAAGTTTATTGATGTTTGGAGCACGGATCATAAGAAGGTTGTTGAGAATTGCCTGAATACATGGTTGAATCCTTGGAAGGAGAAGTTTGTTTATGCATGGACCAATAAATACTAGCACTTCAAAAATGAGTCTACAAGTCTTGCAGAGCAGTCTCACTGGCGTTTGAAGAAAATTTTGGATCAAAATAGGGGTGGAGTAGTTACGGTACAAGAAGCAATTCACAAGCACTCAGAGGATGACGTAAGAAAAATAGTCACACAGATGGTGTTGAGTAAAGACCGTTTTTTGATGCAACACATAAGGGACAAATCTGAGTTACGGTTGGTAGCAAACCAAGTATCATGGTGGGAAATTAACTATATGATGGACAATATTATATATTTTAGAGCTAAAGCGGAGGCCGAAAAGGTAATGAATACGAAGTGTAATTGTACAACCAATGTTTGGCCCGGCCTCCCTTGTAAACATAAAATTGGTGGGTACGAAGATTACATTCCTCTTGAAGATATCAATCTATTCTGGAAGCAACTATCATTCATCCCAAAGCCCACGGGTTTAGCCGATGAAGAATTTGGAGACTTGGAGATTAGAAAGTACATCAATAAAAAATACCAAAAAATGAATTGTGAAGGAAGACACATTTTGGTTGCTAACTTGTGGCCGCCCGCCCATAAGAGATTGGGGTTTGAAGAAGAGCTAATCAAACAAAAACCACCCGGAAGACCAACAACTAAAATGTCATTTAGAGAAACTTTTAACAATGACAAGGGTTGTGATAGAGACCGATCACATCATGAGCATGTCCAGGCGGAATATGATGAGTACGAAAAGTCTTTCATTCCTACGAAACGAGGTCGGTCGAAAGATCAAGAAAATTAAGATATGGATATTGTTGAGCATGCGGTCGATACCCAGCAAAGCCAAACAAGTGATATGGTGACGATAAGAGGAATAAAGGGTAATCTTAAGACACCTAGGGATTCGCAAGGAATACCACATCGTGTTTCTTACACTTTATACAAAGAGTATACCGGCCAACTTCCTTACGTCATCTTAGATCACCTTATATCCACCAACGACGTTGATGGGGATGGGAATTGTGGTTACCATGTTGCAACGGAACAATTAGGGCATTTATACAAGGCCGACGAACTTAAGCTCACCCAAATCGAATATGCAAGGAAAATAATGGCGGAAAAACTAGTTGAGGACAAACAACTCTATTTGACAATGCTCATATAAGGAGATCAAAAAGAGATGGAATTTAAGTTTAGGGAGTTGGTTTCAAACGTGGAATGAAGGAAGGGGTCGAAGAAGGCCGGTTATAAGTTTTGGATGCAAATTCCTTTTGGTGGTCAACTTTTAGCGGACACATTCACTTGTGTGGTAATTATATTCGGCAAAGTCTTCCCCGGAGCATCTTGTATGTATGTACCCTCAAGAACTAGGTGCGACGAGGCAATAAAGAAAATAAGAATTATAATGTCACATGTCAATAATAACCATTACATAGGTTTGAAGATTTCTTATGAATGGCCTTTACCACGGGTGATCTATGGTGATTGGGGAGACTACACCAAGGAGTTGAAAAACCCGTACGAGTATGGAATGAACATGTGGAATGCTTTGGAAGGAATACCAAGTACACTTCTTTAACACGTTAACATGTGCGACTAAATGTGGAAGGAGTTTTTTTTTTTTTGAAGTACAATGCTTTAACACGTTGACATGAATACTTGGATGTTTGTATTATCACTAATCATTAACGAATACAATGTGTTTTATCTTGTGTTATCTACTTATCATTATAAACCTTTTTTTTTAAATTAGGGTCGTTTACATTTAAGCAATTCAATGTAAAGACACTGACCTTATCAACTTGAGTCGTTAGGTAACTATTTATAAAGAAAAACGACCCTTGTACTCCAAATATAATGGTCTCATGTAGGTTTTGGAAATGAATGGTCGTTATGGGCATATTAACAAACAAACAACTCTATGTTAAAATTTATAGGGGTGTTAAAAGTATATTAACAAACTAACAATTCTATCAGACCAAAAATAAGGTCTCATGTATGTTTTATAAAGTATGGGTCGTTATATTTCTTATTAACAAACGAACGACCCTATTACCTCATATTTGAGTTATATAAAGTCGTTATTATGATATCAATAAACGAACGACTCCGAATTACATATATGGGTTGTTGTTGTTTGATTTGAAAATGAACGACTCAGAAAATTTTGTTGAACTAGGGTCGTTTGATTTCTAAAACTCAAACCTAATGACTCCAGACATATAACTTCAACGGCTCTTTATGGAGATACCATTTCCCAAAAAATGGCCGTTAGGGTATTTTGTATATAAAGATTCAAACAAAATATGTTTAATAGAACTTAAAACAATCAAAGTTTATCATTTTTGCAATGGCAAGTTCGTCAACAACTACCTATTCAATTGAAAGCATACTTAGAAGATGCAAGCGACCAACCAAATCAATATTGGCAATGGAAGAAGTGATATGCAAAAGAATCATGCGACCTACTAAAAAACTATACACTTTTACGCCATATCCTACGAAGGAATAAAAAGAGATGCGCGAGGCTGAAAAACGAGGCAAAGAACAAGCGCATCCCCAGGAATATTTAAGAAAGTCGAGGAAGAGACCTAATGGTTTAGAAACTATTAAATCGTCAAACATCTTCATAAATAACATCAAGATGAGAGTATATTTTGGACTCAATTTGGTTGGAGTCCTTTCGCTAACTACAACAAGAAACTACGCTATGATTATCTATTGTACATATTCGTGATAGGATGATTCACGTTATAAGATTATGCACCAATTATAATGAGTTTCTGTCGAGGAACAAAGGGGATAGGCGTGCGGCCCAAGCTGCATATACCAAATGGAGAGGAGAGCAGTTTTATCACATCGAAGCCGCAATGGTAGTTGCCCGAGGAACAAAGGAAAAGGAATAACATGTAATGAGTTTAAAAGATGGAATTTATTTAGATCAACTGTAATGTAGCATAAGAATTTATTCCTATGCTATTATTTCCAAGTTTTTATGAAGGGTCGTTAGCCTTTATATAGGTAGTATAATGACGACTCAAACTTTGTTTTTCAACACATTCTAGGATTTCAAAAATCCTACCGTTGGGATTTTTTTTCTATATAATACCTCCATTTTCTCTTGAAAAAATTAACAAAAACCATCCATTTTCTACCAAAGTACATCGACTTTCAACAACAATGGCGGAATGGGAACCTTATAAAGATTTGTGTCTTATTAAATCGTTTGATAATACGTTCCGTGAACGTCCAAATGAAAACTATTCAATGTTTTGGAAGAGAGTTAAAGAGTTCTTTTACGGGCGTACCGGGAATCCGAATAACTGCAAATGGAGAAACTTAGCATTTCGATTCAACTACATAAAAAGTTCAATGCGAGAGTATGTTAAAGTTAGAAATATGGTGTACCAACATCATTCACAAGCTCCTCTTAGAGAAAATTGTGAGTAATACGAGAATATTTATTCTTATGGCATCGTTAAAAATTGGCATACTAACATTTAAGAATTCTACGTATTCCAGCTGGAACGTTTCAATGGGCTATGGAGAATTTGTAATGGGGAAACACAATTCATTCACCACAAATAATATACGACGTTGTACCGACGTGCAAGGAGGTTTATCGATGAACACTTGATGTGTCAGACTCTAGATTACCCATACCAACCCTCCGTTGTCGCTCAAATTCATCGGAGAACACTTAATGTATCAAATTCTTACTCATCAACAATGCAACTTTAAAGTAAAGTTATTTCCTTAATGAAATAGATGTCCATTTTCGTGCCAACTTATAAGTTTGCAAAATAAACTTGACGACCCTTAATTTTTTATTATTTTTCCTGGACGAGCCTTGAAACCAAATTGACGACTCTTAATATATATTTTTTCCTTAACGAGCCTTAAAAAGTTTTAGATATAGACTAGTTTTATAGTTATACAAAGAAGTCGTTAATTTAATCAATGGGTCGTCCGAATAGAGTCGTTAACCGTTTAAATAAATGTTAACGACCCTTTAATAAAATCATACAGAGTGGTGATTTGATCTACGTGTGAGTCGTTCATATACAAATACTGTATTGACGACTCTAACACTGAATTTATATGCACATGATATGAGTCGTTGCTTTGCAAAACATTTCATGACGACTATAATTCTCATATTTAGAGTCGTTCATATGCAAAACATTTTCTTCCGACTCAAACAACAAGTTGTCATATACTCCAGATTTTCACATATTCTGAACATTCATATAAGCACAGAAAATTCTAAACAACATGCTAAATTGTTAGGAAACCCAATCTAAAAGATAATATTAAGAACAACGTAATTTAAAGTCGACAATACTAAAAGACATAAGTTGTAGATGTTAAACCATACACTTTATAGTTCTAGACATGAGTTCTCCTCACTCACTACTACCACCTCGACCTCTCTGACTTCCCTGACTTGATGATGTCCGACTTTTCTTTGAAGGACCTTGTCCAGGACTGCCCCTTTGATAACCACCTTCTTCTCCACTACCTTGATCATCACCATATCCCTTTTGAGCATGTTCTTGTGTTAGTTGGCTAGCTGTTCTTCTTGTACTCTTACATTTCTTTTCCAGATCAGCGAACATTTTCTTTGCTTGTGGATTTTCAATGTGTTGGCAGTACTCAACGTACATGCAACTTTGCTCAGGTTCTATCACTTCTCCTTTGTCGGCTCTGCAACAAAATGACTTCATAAAAATATTCACCCGTTCCCTCTAGTTGCATTCAAATACCGATTAAGATTAACATAATTAAAAATGTATGTAAATGATTAACACAATTCGAAAAATAAGTACTTACCACAAGCTTAAGAATGGAAGAGTCATCTATAGTGTCGGTTGTAGAAGCAGCGGAGGATGCTTTATTACTCCTCCTACCCATAATCTGATTAATCCTTATCACTCGACCGTGGGAGAAGCCTTCGTACCATGGAATGTAATCAGCGGTTACCTCATGACCTTCATGAGAAAACACCCACCAAGAGATATGTAGCCTACTAGTAGGAAAATTCCTATTATTCCAATGCGCAGTCACAGGCTCAGGTTCATAAGCAACAACCAACGCCTTTTTGTCCGCCTTACATTTCTTTAACTTATATTTGAACGGTGGTACATAATCCTCATCGGTTGAATCTTGAATATACCCAAGCTGACGCATTACTCTATGAGGATTGTACATTGAGTATCCATAAGGGTAAAAAAGAGGGCCATGGTAATATGCAAGATCTTGCAATTCTCCTACTCGACCTTCCTTGTAGGGATCAAAGGTTACCTCTTTGGCTATCATGTTGTCCAATTTTTGTCGCATGGCTAGTAACTTCAACTTTTGCGCTTCCTTCTTATTCTGAGCTCCAGTGTACTTGTATCAGGTTCCTCTTGGTTTAGTATTGTTCCATGTTGGCTGCAATTGGATGTATTCATCGCCTTTGATCAATGAGGGGAAATGCTCGTAAATCCACACCTGAAACAGCATCAAAACAATAAAAATAATGTTAAATCTAAAAAAATAAAACAACAAATATTACGAACAACGAACTAATTTGATAACTCAAATTACCTGAAGTAAAGCTAAATTCACATTCATTTGAGAAGTTCTTTCCCGGGATGCCTTTGCTAGCTGAGCGTTCAAATTTGATACTATGGAAGTACCCCATGAATACATACTCACCTCATCCAAGGGATCCAAAAGTTGAAGAAGGTTGACGCTAACTTTGTTTCCTTTTCTATCGGGAAATATAACCGAAGCAAGGACATACAACAAGTATGTGGCTACCATCGCACGAACTTCAAAATCATAGAGTAGGTCATTGTCTCCGTACTTCTAAAGTGACCCCGCATACATCTTTCTAAACTCAATAAGTTTAAACTCTTTCTTTGGGTACTTCTTTCCCATCACAAAGAGGCCATGCGTCTTCTTTTCATCCCATCCAAACAACTTCTCCGTCAATTCATATTTTTTTTCCAATCTAGATTTTTCTTGAACTTGTCTTCCGTGGATTTTCCCTCAACATGCAATCCTAGAATCTATTCTGCGTCTTCGGGAATCAATACCATCTCGCCAAATGGGAATTGGAATGTATCTACTTCGCCATAAAATCTTCAGTAAAACATGATAATGTAGCCTTGTCATATGTAATCACGGAGTTTTGAACGACATCATACAAACCTGACTTTTCAACAATGGCTCTCACTGTTGGAAATTCACCTTCTAGTGGCCATTTTTTCATTTTTGCATAAGAAGATTGGTGTCTAAAAAAATGTGTGGCATTCTTATGATCATATGAAAGATAAAAAATTAGAATTAAAACATAAGAAATTAAATATCAACAAATCATATGAAAATCAAAGTTGAGATTCTTACAATTATCTCATTGATGGTACGTGCCCATGATCTATCATATCCGAATAGAACCTTGCCGCCATTTTTAGGTTCACCTTTGGATTTCCCACCGGGTAGACGAGTAAGATGCAAACGCATGGGTGGAATGTGTCGCGCGCTTGGTTTAATTGGGACTTTCTTCTTCGGCTTCGGCTGTGGCTGTGGTTGCGCAGCATCCTCCTCATCCTCCTGAATCTCCTCCTCCTACTCCTCATCATCATCACCGCTACTACCATCATTTATTTCCTTACCATTTCCATCATCCTCATCATCCTCTTCATCACTGCTACCACCACCATTTCCATCCTCATCCTCATCATTACCTTGATCCCACTCTTCCTCAATCTCTGCCACCTCATAACCACCATTGAATCCATCACCACCATTACCACCATTCCCTCCATCACCATCCTCATCTTCATCATAAGCATCATATTCAACTACTAAATGAATTTCATCATGTTCCGCGACTTCTTATTCTTCATCGCTTGGGGTTGTAGATATAACAACAGATGTTGAAGACGAAGATATCCAGGAATAATCACATGGTTCTATGGGTTCGCGGATAATTAAGGCTACCTCACTCAGTTTTTTTCCTCGTAATAGACCCGCATTTAGGTATTTTTGGTTGCGGGGAGGTCTGGATGGAGGAGTTACCAAGACATTCTTATCCTTTTTATTCTTGTTACTGAAAGGCAAACAACAACAAAAATTTAGAGTCATCATAAAATTTTCATAAAATAAACGACTCTTACCAAAAATTAACGATTTTCAGTTAATGCTTAACGACTCGAGCTAATTTTTTAAAAGACTCTTCCTATTTTTTAGACAGGAGAACAAATTTGTCTGGTGTAGAGTCGTTCACTTCTATAATTCGTCGTCCAAAAAAGTCGTTAACTTATTCCAATAATGTGGACGACTTTTTCATTTTTTGGGACAGAGTGGTGGTTTGGAAATCACACAAGGGTGGTGTTCACCAAAACAAATGGTTAACGATTTCTTGATGATTGCAACATGCATGTCAAAAATCGTTAACAAAAAAAATCACCGGTTAACGATTCAAACCTACAAAAAAAATACACCGGCCTGAATCGTTTTCTCCTCAACCCTAATGGTTGACGATTTCTCCAAAGTACAACATCCAGATCAAAAATTGTTAACCAAACATGAAAAATCGTTAGGCAAATATGAAAAATCGGTAGACATTCAAACTTAGTGATTAACGACTACCATTCTGACAATTCGATTTCTCTGATTCAAACCCTAATTTTCAGCAAAAAATCAAATTAAACTAAAATCCAAGTTAGACTAGGGGGTTTTAAAGGACATGCCATCTAATTTGAGCCATTTGTTTTTTCGGGGGTTTTGATTTTTTACATGTAGTCGAATACTCCTCCGCCGCGTTAACGATATCAACGAGATTGGGAATTTAACTTACTAGTCTTGCAGTCATCTTCGTACGTGCCATGTTTATAGAAGAAGTTAATTGTCGATTAAAGTTTTCGCATCGACGATTTCGACGATGAATCGGATTAAAAAAAAAATCTCCACGGTCGTTAATGGAGGATGAGGAACTGATAGAGGGAGAGGAGAAGAAAAAATGTTTTGTGATAGAAATAAAATGGGGGCCTAGGTTTAGTCTTAATAGGATTTTAGGGTAAATTTTAAGGAAGGGGTAAAATCGTACTTTCACCATCATTTTGGAAGCCCCCATAATTTTTGGTGTGAGCATAAATTTGATGAGGCCCCCAATTATTATCGGGGGGCCCAATTAATCCTTGCTAATTTGGTACCCCTGTTAAATTCAATCTCCCCAACTACATACCTCCAATAACCCCTTCGTTCACGGTTACATAGGACCACAAGCACAAAATGGAGTCAATAAACTAGTACAAAGAAAGATCATATGTACCTGACACTGACGTGGATCTACTTTACTTTAACTGTTTCTTGTAACCATAGACTTATTATAATCACTTGATTACCCACTATTGTTAAATCAGGAAACCGTGAAGAATTGGAAGCTAACAAGAGTGGCGCAGCTCAAGGAAACCGTGAATATTCAGGAAATCCCAATGGAGTTGGAGCTGCTAATGGACATTCATATATCAATGCCGTGAGGAAAACTACACATGTTATATCTAATATTGATGTTGATTCTTTGTCACTACCACCATCTCTTTCTTTGACGGGTGAAACTATCATCAACATCCCTACGGATTTGATCACTCGTTCACAAGAAGTTTGGAAGTTTAGTTTGGTTGGTCGTTTTGATTTCAAAACCCTAGGTTTAAAGTTTGAGGAGGTTAAAGCAAATTTGTGCAATCAATGGAAGCTAACAGGGCAAGTTCAGTTTGTTCCATGGGTTAAAGGATATTTTATCATCAAGTTATTCAATGAAGTTGATAGCAAACGTGTTAATTATGAAGGACCCTGGAAAGTTGGACGTCAAATGTTGAAGGTTCTCCCATGGACTCCTATGTTTGATCCTGATTCGGAGAAGATGACTAGAGCAACAATTTGGGTACGTTTTAAGCAACTTCATATGGAGTATTGGAATGAAGAAATTCTTTTTAGAATTGCTCGTGGTTTGGGTAAAGTTTAGGTTCCGTTGATCCAAGAACCCTGAACCATGAATATGGTTATTATGCTGCGATTTTAATTGATATTGATTTTTCAAAACAACTCACGAATATTGTTATTAAGAACGAGAACATGACTGAGGGTTTCTATTTGGATTATGAACTTGCTTACTACCCTGATTTCTGTGATCATTGTAAATCAATTGGCCATGTTGAGAGTGATTGTCGCACAAGGAAGTACAATGATTTGAAAAGGAAGCTAGATACTGAGAAGGACAATGAGAAGCGTAAGTTGGTTCAGGCTGAAATTGAAGAGTTACGTAATGTATGGAGCACTAGGAGGTATAATACTCCACCACCACCTCCGAAAGATCCACCAGCTCTGCCACCTACTACGAATCCACCAGAGCTACAAACTGTTGTTAACCCAGCGACTACAACTCCAGCTCCGCCAAACGCTAATGCGCCAGCTACACCTACGACGCTAGCTACTAATGCTCATCCATCTCGGCCAATTGGAGGGGCTGTTTACACGGGCACTCATACAACATTTCAAAGTCCTACAACCAGCGTTGTAGGCGACACCCAAACCGAAGATGCAACTCATGCTAAGTCTGTTGATGAAGTTATATCTAGTTACGCTGATATTTTAAATGAAGAGGAGGAGGAGCTGTTCAAACATTATGAGGAACAAATGGAATTAGCAGTTGAACTAGCAAAGTCAGCTGATTTAGCGAAATACGAACAGGATCTGGCCCTAAAGAAATTACAACAGACGCGTTCTTTGATCATGGAGAGGAAGAAAGTTGAGGAGGCTCGCTTAAGGGAGGAGGAGCTATTACGTGCAAAAGGGAAGGCAGTGGAGGAGCGTTCGGAAACAATAGGAGTTTCTAATCCAAGTGTGGATGTGGGAGTTTCGATTCCTAGTAGCATGCTAAACTTTGTTTTAGAACCTACAATGGATGATGGCTATAGACCACCTACTATAACAGCAAGAAGTGTATCGCCACCAAACAGAGAGAAGCCGTTAAAGACTTCAAACATGTTTGAAACTGGCACCGAGGAGGATGACTCTGAAGATGAATATATTCATGTGGAGGATGATCCTATTAATGCTGAAGATGATCCTATTATTAATATTTAGCCTACTAGTGCATTACCTTTGTCTACTCAAATTGTGGAGGATGAGGCGCAGAAATTGAGTTGGGCAGCTGAGATGGAAAAGGAGGAGCGTGAAAAGAAGGAACAAGATGTGAGTAGGCTTAGGCCAAGAACTCCTGCGGTTACTAAATCCAAAGATGGTGGTATTCCTAAGAACAAACCTGGCAAGGGTGGCGACAATACCACTAAGGGTAAAGGCGCCGACAATACTAGGCAGGGTAAGAAAGAAGGTGGAGATAATACACAGGGTTCAGCAATCCCTGATGATAACTTGGGTTCTTAATGCGGGTTTTCTATTGGAATGCTCAAGGCTTGGATAAGGATGGTGCAAGGGCCAAGTTGACTGAGCTATATCACTTGCACAGTCCCGACATAATTTTCATTGCCGAGCCTCATGTTCGCTGCAAGGTACGTTTTGTTAGGAAGTTAAACTTATTTGATTTTTCTGAGGATGTTATTCATAATGAGGTGAATGGTGAAAGAGGCAATCTGTGGGTTCTATGGAGAAGTTCTCTAACAAGGCCGGTGGTATTGTCTTCATCCAAGCAAGCTATTACTTTGGACTTTGCTGGGATTTATGTCTCGGTGGTTCATGCTTCTTATGCCCCAATGGTAAGAAAAAGTTTTTGGCGTCAATTAGGGTTGGGTTTTATATCTAATCCGTGGTTGGTGTTGGGAGATTTTAATTGTGTTCTTCGTACTGAAGAAAAGAAAGGTGGCAAACCAATGTTGGATTATTTGATGCATGAATTTAGAAATTGGATTTTGGATAATGGCCTGGTGGAAGCTGATTCTCTTGGTAAGAAATATACTTGGTGCAATCAGCGAAAATGTAATAAGCGTATTGTTTCTAAGCACGACAGGGCTGTTGTTAATGAAGCATGGTGCGATAGATTTCCAAACTGGAGATGCAAATCACTCCCTAGACTTTGCTCAGATCACTCTCCTCTCATTGGATTTGCTTATGAAAATCTGAAGCCGAGTAGAGATCCTTTTAGATTTCAAAAAATGTGGCTTACTCATCCAACTTTTATGAGCTTGGTTGAGAATGTTTGGAACACTCCCTTTGCAGGGGCGCCTCCTTTTGTTTTTATGTCTAAGCTGAAGCGTTTGAAGGAGGCCTTGAATATTTGGAACCGTGAAGTCTTTAAAGACGTTCATGTTCGTTTGAAGCAGGTGGAATTGATTTTGGAGGATGAGAATGATCTTCTTGATTATGAGCCACATAATGAAGCCCAATTTATCAAAGTGGCGGATGCTAGAAAAGCTGTGGATGAAGTGCGAAGTAATTTGGAAACAATGCTAAAGCAAAAAGCGAGGGTTTCCTGGTTGGAAGATGGGGATCAAAACACTCGTTTTTTCCAAAATAGTATCCGAATGAGGAGGAGTCAGAACACTATCTCGGAGCTGAAGGTTTCTACTAACTCTACTTTGGTTTTGCAGGATGATATTACTGATTATATTGTCAATCATTACCATGACAAGTTCAACGGTGGTGGAGTTACAATTGATCCGAAGCTTTTTGATATTCAGCATGAGCGTATTTCTTCGGAGTAGAGTGATCACATGGACGCTGTACCAACTATTGATGAGGTTAAGGAAGCTATTTTCGATCTTGGGGAAGATTCTGCGCCTGGCCCAGACGGTTTCACAGGTTCTTTTTATCGACACTGTTGGAACATTATTTCTGGTGATATTTTTAAGGCCATTACTAATTGTTGGAACATGCGCAAAATTCCTAATGGCATTAATTCTAGTTTCATTGTTCTTATTCCTAAGAATAATAAATCTGATGCTATCAAGGACTATCGTCCGATTGGTTTGAGCAATTTCTTCTTCAAGATCATCACCAAAATTTTGGCTACCAGACTGGGTATGGTTCTTAATAAGTTGATTTCTGAGGAACAAGTGGCATTCATGAAAGGCCGTAATATTCATGAAAATATAGCTTTGGCGTCGGAGTTGATCAATGAGTTGAGCATCAAAAGGAAGCATGGAAACGTGGGTTTGAAACTTGACATTGCTCAAGCTTTTGATATGGTAAGCTGGGATTTTATTGTTGAGGTTTTTCGGCAGTATGGCTTCTCTGAAGTTTGGTGTAATTGGATCCTTAGCATTCTTCACTCTGCTCGGATTGCAATCATGATTAATGGCAGCCCTAAAGGTTTTTTCAGTATCACAAGAGGTTTGAGACAGGGTGATCCTCTGTCACCTTTGATTTTTGTTCTTATTGAGGATGTTTTGAGCCGTAATATTTCTAAATTGTTTGATTCAAAAATAATGCAGCCTATGGTTTGCAAGAAGGGTGTTGCGCCCACTCATTTGCTCTTTGCAGATGACATTCTTATTTTCTGTAAAGGAAATTTTGAAATTCTAAGTAGTCTGAAGGAGATGCTCAGCATGTACCAACTGGCCTCTGGCCAATATGTGAGTTATGCCAAGAGTAAATTCTATTATGGAGGGGATAGGGCTTCTCGTGTGATTGCCATCAAGAATTTTTTGGGTATGGAGCGAGCTTTCTTCCCAGAAAAGTATTTGGGAGTTCAGTTGAAGCCGGGAATTGTTCGTCATGTTCATGTTCGTCAAGTGGTGGAGAAGATTATGGACAAGCTGGCCGGGTGGAAGGGTAAGCTCTTATCTTTTCAAGCTAGGTTGGTTTTGATTAAATCTGTTATTTCAAGCTATGTTCTTCATTCTATGGATGTTTACAAATGGCCGTGTAATATGATTAAGCAAGCTGAGAAGGCCATTAGAAATTTTCTTTGGTCGGGTGATGCTGAGAAGCGTAAATATTTTACGGTTAAATATGATGACTTGTGCTGTCCAAGGCGTGAGGGTGGTTTAGGTTTGAAGAAGCTTAATAATGTCAACAGGGCAATGCTTATGAAGTTGTGTATTTCTATTCGTGACTCTTCCAAAACTTGGGCGAGATTCTTGCGTGCTAAATACTTTAAAATCAATGGCAACTTAATTGATTATAAGTTGGGCTCCTCGGTCTTTCCAGGGGTGCGCTGGGTGTACAATTTTGTGCAGCATCACACACGTTCGATTATAGGTAATGATGCTAATACTTCCTTATTCTTTGATAATTGGTGTGGTGATTTTTCGATTGCGGGTAGGCTTAGTATTTCTTCCAAGGGCACAAATGATTTTAAAACAAAGGTGAGTGATATTATTGTTGATGGCGCTTGGTTAATTCCTCAAGCTACTAGAGATTTGATGATTAGTTCCAACATTGATGTGGATAATTTTCCTATTATTGCTGGTGGGGAAGATTATAAAATATGGGATCTTGACAAGAAGGGGGTGTTCTCGGTTAAATCAGCCAAGGAGGCCATTGTTTTCACGCAGTGTGGTGCACCCAACTTTGAGTGTACAATATTGGAAGATTTGGGCGAATCAGTGTTGTGCTACGGATGATAATGTTATTAAACATACAAAACGATCTATGCCTTCTATGTGTCGCATTTGTAGGAGGGATAGTGAATCTATGCGTCACATTACGTGGCAGTGTAGGTTTGCAAGGCGAATTTGGTCCTGGGCAGCGGGCATCTTCAAGTTGCAACCAATGGAAGATCTTGTCGATTCTTATAAGGTTGCTAAGGGTCGTAGTAGAATGGTTAAGGACATGTGGCTTGTTACTCATCTTGTAATTGCCACAGAATTATGGAAACTGAGGAACAAAATTCATTTTGATGAGGCTAAGGTGAATTGGCTCGGTCTTAAAGGCTGAGTTTATCAGTTGATTCATGATAATTCGATCCGCATGAAGGGCTACATGTACAACAAGGAAGACGATTTGCGGATATTGAATTATTTCAAGGTGGCGCATAGGGCTTGCCGAGTTTCTACTCCGCTGGAAATTACTTGGTGGCCTCCGAATCCATGTGAGATATTGATATGTTGTGATGGCGCGTCGCTTGGCAACCCTGGCCAGGCAGGTTGCGGCGTCACTTTCTGTGGCTCTAACGCGGAAGTCCTAGGCAGCCTTTTGGTTGGATTAGGCTGGCAAACAAATTTCTATGCTGAGGTATGTGCTATTATTTATGGAGCGATGGTGGCCAAGCGATGGAATATTAAAAATCTGTGTGTTCGATCGGATTCAAGGAGTTGCATTCAAGCCTTTGAGGATGGCCAACTTCCGTGGAAGCTTATGCAGAAGTGGAGAATGGCTAGATCTTTTTATGACAATATTAGATATATTCATAGCTATAGGGAAGTAAACTTTTCAGATGATGCCCCGGCCAAACAAGCTTGTTTTTTGGCCGAGGATATCTTTGAGTTTTATGAGGGTAGGCCAGTGTCCACTAAAATTTATGAGTGGCCTGGAGAGGTTTATTTTCGCTTCAAATGAGTCTTTTTCTAGGGATGGCCTAACGGCTATGCTCTAGTAAGGCTCCCCCTGTACAGTTTTTTCGTTTTTTAATCCATATTGATCGAGTAAAAAAAAAGAGAGTTGTGTATATATAATCTGTCTAGAATCATGTGAAAACTCTTGATCGACATCGTGTGGAAAAAGATCATTCTATCTATCTGTAGAGATTTGTTTTGTTTCTGTTTTCATCTGAATCACACGGTCTTATATATTAAAGTACGAAAGGTTGTATAATGTCAAGTGGATATTATAGTATGCAAGAAAATATGGAGGTGAGTATATTTTTTTCTTCTTTGGAGGAATCACTAAATTCGGTGTGGGAATTAGAGACATAACTAGATGACCGTTGTCACGGTGGAACGGCCGACCGAATTTTTTTATGCAAAACTAATTTTTTTTAACAAAACTAGTGACAAAACCCCTAGGTGAACAAACTAGTGATAAGAAAAAACCGGTCATATTATTTTTAATAAATAAAAACCGTTTCAAATAAAAATGGGACAAAAACCCCAAATCAAATGATAATGAGTAAATTTAATTTTTATTATTTTTAGAAAAGCCAAATATACCCTTTTTATCTTCATTTCTTCTTCTTCTTCTCTCTTTTTTCTTCTTCTTTGTTCCGCCTCCTTCTCCCCACCACCACCAGCAACAAATAGCTCCCGGGAAAACCAGCAGCAACACCTCAGTTACCACCATCAGCAACAACTTTGTCTCTTCCGTCTCCTCTATGAACAACTCCGTCTCTTTTTCTTCTATTTTTATGTTCAGATCTATCGCCTCCTCTTCGTTCCGCACCACCACCAAATCGATGACCATTTCCTGGTCAATCATCAACACCTTATCCTCCCTCCCCTCAAACCAAGACCATCATCACCTCCTCCTTAACTTCTTTAGGGTTTATTTATTCCTCTGTCAACACCATCTCACTGTAGAACTTAGGGTTCCAAATCACTTGAAATAGAAGAAGAAAAAGAGGAATTGGATGTCAGTAAAATAACAACAAACCAACAAATTATTTAATTATTGTTTGGTGAATTGGGAATCTGGTGCTCATCTCTTCGTCCACTGATTCACTTATTCAATAGTGGTTGTACAACCACAAACAATGACTTCGATCTGGTACTAATTTTTTCTCTTGATTTCACAAAAACCCCATGTCAAATTGTTTTTATAATTTTTTCTACTTGAGTTTCTGTTGAATCTATTTGATTTTTTATTTTGAAATTGAGATAAAATTTTGGTCAACTTTGTTAAATCTGTCATTGGGTTTATATTTTTATGATGGTTTACACTCAATTTTGGCTTTTTGGGGTTGAATTAATTTTATATTCCTAAGAATTTTAGATCTAAATTTGAAGTCATGATTGTTTCAGTTTGCCAAATTCATGCTTAAGCACCCGAACAAGCATTCTGATAGGCCGGAAAACAAAAAATGGGATGATTGATGTAGTGCTAATTTACGCGTTTTTATTTATTTGTCACTACTTTGATATTAGCACTACTCGTCTCAATCATAATTTGATTTTGTGGTAAATCTGTTCTGCTTACACTTACACAACTTTAGGGGTTTTTATTCTCCTGAAATTTGTTTGACTAGATGAATCAGAATATGCTCTTGGGCACACATCCGATTTTTATTTTGTATGTATCTGCAGCGTTTAAGTTATGTCTTTTGTGTGTGTGCTTGTAAATCGATCCCATTATCTGTATCAAATGTAAAACTTGACTTCCTTTTGGTGAGGATGAGAATAGATTTTACTACTAGTAGTTATTGTTTTCTGGATTGGCTTTGGTTGGTTCATAGTGCTCTGCAGAAATTAGAGAATAAAAAGGACATCAATGATGAAATCTGCAGTATCACGTGTGAACGAAGAGTTCGTTTTCGAGACCTGCATTCAACCACGTCTCCACATCCATGTACACTTCTAATTCTGATTTTACTCATACTTTGAATTTGTTTTCCATCTATTTTTATCAATCATATCTACAAACTACCTCATCCATGGTTACTCATCCATATTTTTTTTAGTTGACCTCACCTCACCAACTTAACTTCAGAAGTGACCTTAGTTTTTGTGGTTCCTTATCTTCCATATCCCATCTGCTATCTCTATCTCAAGTTTTTTCCCAAATTTGAGAAGAAGTAGAAACTCCCAAATTTAACAGTTGTAAAGTGGGCTCCCACTCTGCAGAGAAAAGACTGGTAAAGTTTTTTTCATACACACATTTCTCTGCTTTAGATTTTCTTCTTATTTTTTTGTACGGTATTTGATTCAGTTAGGGACTTAAAAATTTGTACTTATATATAGAGTATGAGTAAGTAGGCTATTGTAGATGGTCAATTTAGGATTTTATTTCAACAATTTGACTAGAGAATAGGAGACAAGGAATGTATATATCAGCGCATACGAAAGTGTGGTCAATGTTATACAAAGGGAGTTACTTTTTGCGACATTTAATTTGTCCATAATCTGACTAGAATCTATGATTTGATCTTTAATAAAAGCTGAATTGAAAGAATATTCCTTTGGTTCAGTTCTGGGAGTTTAGGAACACTTGTCATTACCATTAGGTTTTGGTTTAGTTTATTTTTATTTGTGAAAGACGGTTGTAACATGTCTTATAAACGGTCATTATATTTGAATGAGAATGAATTTAGTGTCTTTGAGCCTAAAGTATTAGTAAGTTTTCTAGACGCGTATCCAGTGGAGTAGATATACTAACCAAATTAATCATATAAAAGGTTTGCATAATCTTATCCCAACAGTTGGCGTTGTAGATATCTAAAACATAAAGTATTAGTATCTAGGTTTGCATAATCTTATCCCAACAGTTGGATTATCACTATTGCTTCATTTGTTCAATGGACTTGTATAACACCTCTTGTAATTTCTCTTGCAGGTATACATAAAGTCTGCATATGTTCAATGGACTTGTATAATACACTCTTGTGATTTCTCTTGCAGTTGAATAGGTATTTATGATGAAACCAATTATGGTTTCATCTTATTTATGATGAAACCAAAATCGGTTTCACCATATTTATGATGAAACCAAGATCGGTTTCATTGTATTTTTGGGTGGTGGGAGGTCGTGGTGCTGGTGGCGATACAGCGGGTGTTGGCGGTGGTGCTGACTGGTAGCGGTGGATGGCAGTGGTGATGCAATTGCTCAGTATTGGTGGTGGTGGTGTTAGTGGTGTGGCAGGTGTTGGCGGTGGACGGTTGTGGTGCTGGATGGTGGAGGTGGTGCAATGAATCATGGTTAGTGTGTTATTTTTTTATAAGACAACACAGGTTATTGCTATTGGTGTGGTCAAACAAAATGAATCATGGTTTATAATTTTTCTTGTAGTTGAATTCTGATGAAACCAATTAGGGTTTCATCTTATTTTATGCTGAAACAAAAATCGGTTTCATCGTATTTATGATGAAACTAAAATTGGTTTCATCTAAATTTTGGTCAGTAGTGGTGGTGGCCGTCGGTGGGTGTTGGCGGTGTTACTAGTTTTGGTCGGCGGTGGTGGTGATGTCCGGTGGCGGTGGCTGGTAATAGTGGTGCAATTGCGCAGTGGTGCTGGCTGGTGGTGGTGGCGGTGACGGTGGTGGTGGTGGAAGTGCAGTGGTGGTGGTGACACTGTGATGGTCGGCTGCGGCGGTAGCGACGACGCGGTGGTGGTGGTCGGTGGTGTGATGGTGGTGGTGGCGGTGGGCGGTCGTCTAGTTTATTTTGGTTTGGTTTCATCATTGAAGTTGTGTTGGTGAAATGACAATATGTGGAAAAATGATGTAGGTTTCATCTAGTTTTGGTGAAACCAATTTTAGTTTCATCATTTTTTTTCTTTTTGGTTTCATCATTTTTTTATGTTTGGTTTCATCATTTTTTTCTGTTTGGCGCGACGACGACTGTGTTGGTGCGGCGACGTGGTGGCGGTGCGGCGGTGGTGGTGCAGTGGCGGTGGTGGTGGCGGCGGCGTGGTGCGGTGGCAGCGGTGGTGCGGCGTGGGGTGGAGGCGGTGGTGGTGGCGGCGGTGCGTCGGTGGTGGCGGCGCGACGGTGTGTGGTGGTGCGGTGGTGGTGGTGGCGGTGGTGCGGGTGCGGTGGTGGTGCAATGGGGGAGATGGTGGTGGGGTTGATTTTTATTTTTGTTGGGGTGATTTAAAATTAAATGTGGGGTTGTTTTTATTTTTGTTGGGGTGATTTAAACTAGAAGGGTAATATAGACAGTTTATGTTAAATGGGGTTTTTGTAAACAATTTATTTTGTTGGAGTTTTTGTACATGGATAGTGACACCTTTGGGGTTATAACCCGCGTACCGTTTTTTTAATCACAATTTCGTGTTGACATAATGACACGGACTCGGACTTATAAATTTTCGTCTCTTCTTCTTCCAAAATGCTGCAACTCTTTTTTTTTTTTTAGCCACGTCCATTCAAAATGCTGCAACTCTTATTTTCTCTTTAGCCACGTCTAGTCCTGCACACTAACCGCACCGAAAACCGAAACCGCACCGAAACCGCACTAACCGCACCGAAACCGCACCGAACCGATGATCCTACGATCGGTCACGGTTATCATTTTAATAACCGTTAGATATACGGTTCGGTGTACGGTTCTACCCATAACCGCACACTAACCGCACCGAATAACCCGAATATATCTATAACCATTGATTTTATAAATCATTTTAATCCTAACCCTTCATTTATTGTATATAAGCAACTAACCTAAACCCTAAGACTAACAACACTCGCTCACTTCTCCTCTGACTCTCTTCTTCTTATCTTCTTCAAAGAGCATCTGCCTCTTTTTCTTTTCTTTTCTTTTCCCTTCTTTTAATTACAGTCACTACTACAATCACCAACTACTCATTTTTCTTCTTCTTTGATTGATTCTTTTTCTTCTTTTTGTGTACCAACCACATGCAGCATCATCAACACAACCGCCTGCTACACCACCATCATCAGCACCACCGCCTGCTACAAGTCCATCACCAGCTCCACCGTCTTTTTTGATTAGGGAAATTAGAGATTGATTGTTTGAAGATAATAATTTTGGGGTTCTTAGAAAATTGATTTTTTATTTCTGTTTTGGGTTTCTTTGAGGAGATTCTGTGTTGATTTAGGATTTTTAAGATTGTATTTTCATTTTCAATTTTACTTTGTTTTCTAATAGGATTTTTGTGTTGGTTTGTTTGAGGAATCAAATTGATATGTAAAATGGAATGATGAATTAATCATCATTGGATTTGTTTGAGCTACACCACCATCATCAGCGCCACCGCCTGCTACACCACCATCACCAACATCACCGACTTTTGATTGGGAAAATTAGAGATTGATTGTTTGAAGATTATAATTTTAGGGTTCTTAGAAATTGATTTTGTTCTGTGGGAGATGATATTGATCTTCTCTATGTTGATTTAGGATTTCTCAGAATATTGTATCTTCATTTTAATTTTTACTTTGTTTTCTCTTACTAGTAAGATCTGTGTGTTGGGTTGTTTGAGAATTTTCTGACATTCATGTATGGTTAAAACCGAACCGAAACCGGAAAATAACCGAACCGAATACTAAATAGTTCGGTTTCGGCTTCAATTGTGGTAACCGCGTCATAAACGGTTAGGTCAACGGTTTTAGCAATAACTGCACCGAACCGTGTGCAGGCCTAGCCACGTCCATTAGGGACATAGTATTTGACACATTTTCGTTGTTTAGAGAAGTAGCATTTGGCACATGTTAATAAGTTATCAAATAAAATGCTACATGTGTCAAGGGCCAAGGGTACTCTTGGTAATTTTAGTTTGCAAAAGTAGATACCTAAAATTGCCCTAGTTTATTACAAGCCATTCCATCTCATCTCGGCTCCTTTTTTTCATCTTTCTTTTCCTCCTCCACTTCAACAGTTCACAAGAGGCTGCATATAATTGATTTGATATATGAAGATCTGCTCTTCACATCAAGAACTTCACAGCTACACACCAAAAATCTGTCTATTTTTTACTTTTTAATCGTGTTGTAATTCCTTTTCAAAAGTTCTACATTTTATAGCTTGTTAATTCTTGTTGGTACATATTAGGATTGATTGATAATTTAAAAGTTGATTTGTGAGTTACTCAATTTGTTCAGATGAATGATTGGGTATTGGGTTTGAACTTATAATTGATTTTTATTACTCAGTATCTGATCTATATGTACTTATTATTAATGAAATGATCACAAAAAATTAATTCAGTGAGAATCTTAGGCATCAGTGAGCAATGAGCATGAACAATATGGGTACTGAAGAGTTTTCTAAGATTAGAGATCTGGACCCGACCCGATCCGTATACCCGGATCCGTCATCTTCTTCACTTCTGCTACTTCAGTTTGTTTGGAGTCTGAATCGTAAGATCGATCTATTGAGTTTCGCTGTTATGGTGGTAGAATTAATGGCGGAGCTGCTGGCAATTCAATGGATTCACCCAATTCGAATTCATAGTTGTTGATAATTCACCCAATTTCGAATTTAGGGTTAGCTGATGATTCAATCTATATTCAATCAAACCAAAACCCTGAACCCAAAATTCGAAACCGATAAAATTTTATTGGAACGGGGAACTTCGATGGTGAAGAAGGAATGGAGATTTAACGGATTGGTTTCGGGGGAAAAAAATCGAAGAGAGTTGTTTTTACTTCTGGAAGGGAAACTTTCTGAAAGTATGAAGAAGGAAGAAGAAGGAAAAAAGAAAAAAAAACTCAAATTTTGGAAGTGGTTGAGATTCGATCGCGTGAGCTCTACCTTGATTTTTATTAAAATAGGGATAATTCTGTAAATTCGACCTATCCGGACCAAAATTTCAAAGGGACACCAAATCTTTTTTTTTTTTTGTTAATGTTAAATTGTAAAAAAATGCCACGCTTTATATTGACACAAAGTCACCATATATAGAGTCTTCGCTCGGTCGGCCTATGGACTTAATGCAAGATTAAAAAAGAAAAAGTAATGTTGCTGTTTGGGAACTGTAAAGGTCAAGGCTAGAAGAAGAAATTGATGTATCAATCCAACACATGATAGACACCTGTGTGTTCGGGACCTATCATTATAGTGGGTCCCACTTTAGAGATCTTCCCAAGGAAAGGCAATAACCTCAAGCAGAATGTGAAAGGGGTTGATACACACCGTGAATGCACCGAGAGAGGATGGAGGGCCTAAATGTCACCCTCTCTACATTGGGATAGGAGTGAGGCATGAATGGGCCCCACCCCCTCTCACACGGTATTGCACTTCGAAGTGCATCAATACTTTCCGAATGTGAAATTGGCTACATTGGCAGCTGGCATGTTGGTGTTTATACAGAAATTTGGGATACGTACTCGACAAGTATACTACTGTTTAGCTTGGCTTAGCTTGTAAGAGAATTTTATTATTATAGCGAAGTAATTAATTTATTGAGGGTTGATTTATCGAAGTTCTATTGTATGTCGTAAATATCTGGAAGGAAATGAAGTTACGCAATAGTTGACCGATGAAGAAATAATTGAGAGTGTTATGTGAACTGATAAAGATGAGAAAAAAATGATGAAAATTCTATAATAGATTCCCCTTCACGAAACGAGGTTGTTAAAGCGACAATCACATTAAATAGTTTCACAAAATTGGTCAAAAAGACCAAAACAGAAAATTCCTGGATGAAATATATTCTTAGCTTTAGATACTGTTTATATAGCCAAAAAACAGAAAAAAAAAAATACTGTTCATTTAGCCAAAATGGATATTTGACCCAGAATGTTTTTTATTTATTAACCTGAAGAGACAAATATGTCCCTATCTTCTACAAATCTTTACTACGTTGGGTTAGTAAAGGTTGGAAAAAAAACCAGATTACTCTGCAATCTCAGAAAAAAAAACAGAGTACTATGTTTCATGAGTTAATATATTAAACAGAGTACTCTGTTTCAGGGTAATTAAAAAAAAAATTCTACTCAACAGATCCTACTCAGAGATTTATCATTTTACACAACAACTACCACAACACAACCTACTCAGAGCTTCTACGTACGCATAATTACAACCATTTCAGTTGAAAATCGAGTCCAAATGATGTCATCACCAGTCCACCTACTTCCACAATAACCATTGCTTCATGAATAACAACAACACAACTTCTATTTTGAACTTGATCTCTGCAAAAAAAAAAAAATGAAGTTACATAAAACAGAGTAATCTCAGCAAAAAAAGAGTAATCTTAGCAATAAAAACAGAGTAATATAAAACAGGGCAATCTCATAAAACTGGTAATCTCATAGAACATAGTAATCATGCAGCAATGGTTATCGTAAAAAAAAGTAGTCTCATAAAGCAGAATTGGTACCGCGGGTTAGAGCTGGAAGTGCAAGATTTGGAGTTGGCTTGCAGAGATGATGTAATGTGCAGCTTCAGTTGGTATTGTGACGTTGTTGCTGCCGTAATGAAATGTTGTTGCTTGATTGCAGTTGCTGAAATGGTGGAGCTATATATTGCAGTTCAGTTATATGCATGGATAACTGCCAAGGATTGAATGCAATGGCCTGGGTTTTGCTGAACCTGCAACTATCAGATGTATGTTTAGGAATTGAAACAACTGGAGAGTGGTAAGGCAAGTTGGTGTGTGATGAGTTCCAAATAGTGCATATTTCTACACCTTTTTATTGGCATTTAACTCATCTTTTGCGCTTTAAAATCATATATTATCCCAGATTCTGTATTTTCTTTGTTTCCAAGAATAAATACTTGTACTCATTAATTTTGTGTTTTTAGGTACCAAATAAATCAACAAATCGTGGGAGAAGGAAAACCGAAATCATGGGATGCAAAAGAGAAACGTGATGGACAGCACATGGTAGCATCAACCGAGCAGCATGGTAACGAGAGGCTGTTGGAACTCACGTGAAGGTGATGATGGCTAATGTTTGCTGTTGGAGCACGGGTTTGCTGTTCGTGGGAGTATGGGAGAGCTTATGGCTATCATAGCATGGGTTGTTGCAATCTAGAGCAATGATGGTGAGCACGTGAAGGAGAATGTTTGTTTTGAGAGCTCGAGGTGGAAGACAACATGGTTTGCTGTTGACAGTTCATGTGGACTGAGATGATGAAGCTCGAAATGGTGAGCACGTGAAGAAAAGCGGAATCTTGTACGAGCGTGGAGCAATGAACGTGAGGAGATGACAATGGGCAAAGGACATCACGTGGTGGAAGAATAAAGAGGAGACAACAGCTGACGGTAGAGGCAGAGTGGGTCGAGCTGAAAAGAAAGGAGGAATTCGAAGAGACACAAGGTATGGAGTAGCTTCCAACGAAATGTAGGGAAGAATACTTTAGCTCGTGTGGGAGAAGGGGATGACAATAGCGCATCAAAGAGACAAAACGTGACTAGGTGATGGGCGAAATGTGGGAGAAGCTGCACATCACGTGGTCTAGCTTGGGAGGCGAATAGCCATTAGTTAATGAGAAGAGGGCAGCACGATGGGCGCACAGAAACATGGAGTGATGGGCGAACTGACGCAAGACACATGGGCGCAGTGTGGGACATTTGAAGAATACTAATATTCTATTAGCACATTGAGGAAAGGAGAGAATTTGGTTATAAATTGAGAAGGAATTGTAATGGGACATTTGAAGAATACTAATATTCTATTAGTTCTAAAATTGCTAGATTTAGGGTTGAGGAAAGGTTTAAGATATAATTTAATCCAAGTTTATCAAATTTGGTTATAAATTAGAATATCACTATGTTGAAGGAATTGTAATGCCGGACAGTTAATGCTTTGGAGAGGGATTAATCTCCAGAGGGTTCTCTTGAATATGCTATAAGGACAAGAATAACATCACACACCATATTTTGCATTCTATTTCTTTTTGGACTTTGGACTTGGACATTATTTTATTTTTATTTTTAAACCCTACGGAAGGGTAGTATTAAATATCAAATTGTTTGGCGAGAAGGACTGAGGGATTGAAAAAAAAATTATAAAAATTATACAAAAAAATATATTATAATTACACCGTTTTTGTTATTTTTGTCTTTTCCCAGAATTTGGAATTCGGTTTTAAAGTTGCCAAAGCTTTTCATGACATTTAAAAGGAGTAAAAGGCGAAGCTAAAGGGCGAAAGAAGAAGATTTTTTTTCATAAAAAAAAAAAGACATTTATTTATTTTTAGATTGTATTAGGATTTCTCTATTCTTGTAATTTTCTATTTCCATTCTATCTTTTTGGACTTTGGACTTGGACATTATTTTATTTTTATTTTTAAACCCTACGAAAGGGTAGTATTAAATATCAAATTGTAAATTTGATTACAAAACACTCGCGAATCCCATGTTAGCGACGGTTCGGTACGGAGGTATTCCTTCCCATGTTGCATATATGTTGAGGACTTGAATACGGCTGCTTTTATTTTCCTAGTAAAGGGCAAGAACTGGCCATCTAAGATAAGGGTTCGGATTTTATCACCGTTCTCTTCTTGCCCTCCTTAGGAAAACGATACCTAAACGTGAACCTAAGCTTTAAAATTTGAAATAGAACAAGACCTATAAGGTAACGAGCTTAGTAGGAAAGTCGTTCGGAAAATATTGGTTACTCTTTAAGCATACTTCGAAGTTCATGATAGTTTTTGTAAATTGAATGCGTGACTGCGCCGCCTTGTGATACGGTGAGGCCTTGGGTATCAAAGCTCCAGCAGCTTCCCTTGCCTCTATTCAATATACTTTAACTGATTGATTCCGAGGGTTTGCTCGATTGTAACGAATTTCCTTTCAAAGGATTAGAAGCTGGTCTAGAAAACAATCTAAGTGGAGCCATCGTGCTTTTTGTTTGCTAGAAATCAGTAGGTTTACTATGGTGGAGTCAGCCTTGTTTGTGATTGAATAGAACTCCCCTTCCTTGTTTGTGGTATTCTATATTTATTTTATTTTTATTTCTTCATTAAAAAAAAAAAAAAACGACTAGTTATGGATGTATGAGTGTTTAGCATGCTTGATGTGCTAGCTGGGCTATGATTGTGTCTTTTAGAGACCAAACAAACCAACTAGTTAGAATTCCCCAAGCAGATATAATCGACATACCTAGTCCTGAAGTAGAAAGCCCCGACCAATCTGAGACAATGGGTGATCACATAAACCCGCCCCGTAGTCTCAAGGACTACATGTACCCAACGAGGACAAGCCAGTCCTCGTGCATTGTCTTACCAGCTGCTGTTGGAAAATTTGAGCTAAAGGAAAGTATCCTTAATATGTTGCCTAAGTTTAGAGGGGTTGATGCTGAAAATCCCTACCACCACGTGAGAGAATTTGAGGAAATTTGTGGGACTCTTCAGATCAACCAAATGACGGATGAGGCCCTCAAACTGAGACTATTTCCCTTTTCTTTGAAAGAAAAAGCAAAGTCTTGGCTATGTGCTTTGCATCCACAGTCAATTAATTCATGGGATGGCCTTACAAAAGAGTTTTTCAGAAAGTTTTTCCCCAATCATAAGACTACGACCATTCGTCAAAGTCTGAATAGTTTTGTGCAATTAGATGATGAGACTCTAGCAAAATATTTGGAGAGATTCAATGAATTATTTCTCCAATGTCCCCATCATGGTTTTGAAAAATGGAGACTTGTGCAAATTTTATATGAAGGCCTAGATTTCAGGACCCGAACTACAGTTGAGGCAATGTGCAATGGTCTGTTTATTGACAAAAGTGCTGATGAGTCTTGGGATTTCTTAATCGAAGTCGCTGAAAAGACTCAGCAGTGGGAGTCCATCCGTGCACCTAAAGAGACTACCCGTGTAGCTAATTTTCACAGAATTGAGTCCGACTTTGAGGGAAATGCAAAGATGGCATCTATGGCTAGGAGAATAGAAGAGCTAGAGCTGCAGAAGAATGTAAAACCTAATGCCCCTACTCTCCGTAACCAAATTGAAATGGCCACTTGTGCCGCGTGACATGGTTCAGACCACTTAGTGGACACTTGTCCAGACCTCCATGCATTTCAAGAGTCTAAAACCGAGCAAGTCAATGCTTTGTACAATAGGCAAGAGAACAATCCGTACTCTCAAACCTATAACCCAGGGTGGAGGAATCACCCTAACTTTTCATGGTCTAAAGGGCCCGTCCAAGGGGGAACATCAAATAACAACCAAGGATACTCATATCCTAGAAACCCCCAAGTACAACCACACACTCGCACCTATAGAGAAAAAGCCTAGTTTTGAAGACTTTTGTCTGTTGACCCAAAATCTTGTACAACTTCAAAAGACAACCGACCAACGTTTCACGAGTCTAGAACTTAAAATGGGTCAGATATGTGATGCTTTGAGTGAGAGAGAGAGGGGCAAGCTCCCTAGTCAGCCCCAACAAAATCCAAAGAATGTATTTGTGCAAGTACTTCAACTTGCAATGAAACTTCACATAGTCCTGTAAATGCTATCACCACTCTTCGTAGTGGTAGAGCTATTGAAAACAATGTAGGTATACCACAGTCGAGTGAGTCTAGATCAGACTCACCAGTGCTTACAACTCCAAAGAAAACACCCGTTGTGGAAAAGGAATCTGAGCATGATACTGATTCTAAGAATTCCACTGATGCTAATGTACATGCACCATCTCATGTACCTGTTGCTCCATTTACTCAAAGATTAGAGCAACAGAAAAAAGGTACCCAATACAATGAGATGTTGGAGATGTTTAAACGAGTCAATATAAACATTCCTTTTCTCGAAGCAATTAAGAAGATACCTGCCTATGCAAAATTTTTGAAGGACCTATGCACACAAAAGCGAAAGCTTCACGTGCATAAGCGTGCCTTTCTCACTGAAAGGTAAGTTCAATTATTCAAAACAAAACACCACCTAAGTATAAAGACCCGTGTAGTCCAACTATCACATGCACTTTAGGCAAGCATACAATCGATAGGGCTTTATTAGACTTAGGTGCAAGTGTGAATCTTTTGCCATACTCTGTGTATGTGCAGTTAGGTCTTGGGGAGCTGAAACCCACTCCTGTTACGCTATAATTAGCAGACAGGTCTGTAAAAATCCCTCGGGGTATTGTGGAGGATGTATTGATAAAGGTTGATAAATTTTATTTCCCCGTGGACTTCATTGTGCTGGATACTCAACCTGTGAAAAACCCATATTGTCACATTCCTGTTATTTTGGGACGTCCTTTCCTGGCTACGTCCAATGCTATCATAAACTGTCGTAATGGAGTGTTGAAATTATCTTTTGGTAACATGACTTTGGAACTGAATGTCTTTCGTGTAAATCAACAACCCATAGATTGTGATGATGATAAATTGCATGAGATTAACATGATTGAGAGTCCGATTCAAGACTCATTGCTTCGATATTTTATCTCGTGGATCCTTTGCAAGCATGTCTAGATAACTTCGACTTAGATCTCTTCGATTCTAAGTACATTAGTGAAGTTCACTCTTTGCTTGAATCTGTGCCACCCATGGACATTGCTAAATGGAAATCTTTGTGGAACCACTTCCACTCTCTCGATTCCAAATCGCCCCATCTCCGTTGAACCACCTAAACTTGATTTGAAACCATTGCCCGATACATTGAAATATGCTTTCTTAGGTCCTTCGATACTTTGCCTGTGATTATTGCATCATGTTTAGACACAAGAGCAAGAAAATAAACTTTTAGAAGTACTTAAAGAGCATAAGGAGGCCTTAGGTTGGTCCATATCGACCTTAAAGGTATAAGTCCCACAATTTGCATGCATCACATAAATATGGAAGAAAACACTAAACCAACCAGGGAAATGCAAAGAAGACTTAACCCAAACATGAGAGATGTTGTTAAGGGTGAGATTACGAGAAATTGCTTGATGCGGGTATCATATACCCAGTCCTCGATAGCAAGTGGGTCAGTCCCATTCAAGTGGTACCCAAAAAGTCGGAATTACCGTAGTTCCAAATGAAAAGAATGAACTTGTCCCCACCCGTGTGACCACAGGGTAGCGAGTTTGTATTGATTACATAAAATTGAACACGGCAACAAAGAAAGACCATTTTCCCCTGCCCTTCATTGATCAAATGCTAGAAAGGTTGTCGACACATAGGTACTATTGTTTTTTAGATGGCTATTCAGGCTACAACCAAATTCACATAGCACCCGAAGACCAACATAAGACTACTTTTACTTGTCCTTATGGAACATTTTCTTATCGTCGTATGCCTTTTGGGTTGTGTAATGCACCCGCTACTTTTCAACGTTGCATGATGAGCATATTCCCCGACATGATAGATGAGTTTCTTGAAATTTTCATGGATGAATTTTCTGTCTTTGGGTCTTCTTTTGATGAATGTTTGCATCATCTTACTCGTGTGCTGATTCGATGTAAAGAAAAGAATTTGGTTTTGAATTGGGAAAAATGTCATTTCATGGTTGACTCGGGCATTGTTCTAGGGCATATCATCTCGGAAAAAGGAATAGAAGTAGATAAATCCAAGGTTGATATCATTCAACACTTACCTCAACCTCGTTCTGTGAGGGACATAAGATCATTCTTAGGCCATGCCGGTTTTTACCGCCGATTCATCAAAGACTTTAGTAAAATTTCAAGACCTTTGTGTAATATTCTTGCAAAAGATGTTGCATTTGTCTTTGATGATGCATGTAAGGAAGCATGGGAGCAATTGAAGGCTCTGATTACATCTGCCCCTATAGTCAGACCACCCGACTGGACCTTGCCATTTGAACTTATGTGTGATGCATCTGACTATGATGTAGGAGCTGTTTTAGGTCAGCGAGTAGACAAACTCCCTTATGTGATCTACTATGCTAGTAAAACACTTAATGACGCGCAAATGAATTATTCAACAACTGAGAAAGAGTTACTAGCTGTTGTGTTTGCATTGGATAAGTTTAGATCTTATTTGATAGGGTCTAAAATCATCATATATTCTGACCATGCTGCGTTGAAATATCTTTTATCTAAAAAAGATGCTAAAGCTCATCTAATTCGATGGATACTCTTGTTACAAGAGTTCAACCTCGAAATTCGAGATAAGAAAGGGTCGGAGAATGTTGTAGATGATCACTTATCTAGGTTGAATGCTGAATCTGCTGATGAATCAGTGCTTATTAGAGAATCATTCCCTGATGAGCAATTAATGCTTGTATCTGAAATTCCTTGGTTTGCGGATATCGTGAACTACCTTGCTACAGGTAGAATGCCCTCTCATTGGTCTAAGCAAGACCGTTATAAATTCTTGGCGGAAGTTAAACACTTCCTTTGGGATGACCCATACCTGTTCAAGTACTTCCAGGATCAAATTATTAGGAAATGCGTCCCAAATTCTGAACAAAGGGATGTCATCTCTTTTTGTCATGACCATGCTTGTGGAGGCCACTTTAGTGCCAAGAAAACTGCTGCAAAGATCTTGCAGGGTGGTTTTTACTGGCCAACATTGTTCAAAGATAGCCATGTTTTTTGCGTTGCTTGTGACCAATGTCAGAAATTAGGAAGCATATCTAAAAGAAACATGATGCCCTTACAACCCATTTTGATTGTTGAGCTGTTTGATGTGTGGGGTATTGATTTCATGGGTCCATTTCCTAACTCTGAAGGTAAGTTGTACATTCTTGTTGCTGTTGATTATGTCTCTAAGTGGGTAGAAGCCATTGCATCCAAAACAAATGATCATAAAGTTGTTCTTTCTTTTCTTAAAGAAAACATTTTCTCTCGCTTTGGAACACCTAGAGCAATAATCAGTGATGGAGGTAGTCATTTTTGCAATAGACCCTTTGAATCACTTGTGCGCAAGTATGGAATCACTCATAAGGTATCAACACCTTATCATCCTCAGACCAGTGGCCAAGTAGAAGTTTCTAATAGGGAAATTAAGCGTATCCTTGAAAAGACTGTTAATCCTTCTAGGAAAGATTGGTCTTTACGTTTAAATGATGCTTTGTGGGCCTATAGAACTGCATACAAGACTCCCATTGGCATGTCCCCTTACAGACTTGTGTATGGTAAAGCTTGTCATCTTCCGATTGAGTTAGAGCATCGGGCATATTGGGCTATAAAGAAACTCAACTTTGATCTTGATAAGGCAGGTACCCAAAGGAAACTCCAACTCAATGTATTGGAAGAACTAAGAAATGATGCATATGATAGTGCAAAAAGGTACAAAGATAGAATGAAGGTGTCCCATGACAAGCGCATTTTGAGCAAGTCATTCACTTCAGGCCAGAAAGTTTTATTGTACGACACTCGTTTGCATTTGTTCCCAGGAAAATTACGTTCTCGATGGTCAGGTCCATTCTTAGTACGTACTGTTTTTCCCCAAGGAGCTGTTGAAATCGAAAACCCAGCAACCAAGAACATCTTCAAGGTCAATGGTCGAGATTGAAACCATTTCTGGAACCTCTTCCACCAGAAGATGAGACCGTAGACTTGGAAGACCCCGTCTATGTGGACTAAGCTAGTCCACCCGTGTACATACATATGGATTAATAGTCCAGTATCTTTCCCTTTTCGTTTTATTTTTGCATAGTGTTTATGTGTGCTAACCAAACTTTTTGTCTGGTGCTCATATTGTTTGCTTTCAAAGCATTCATTCAATTATGGTTAGCACCACCTTTTTGAATCTGTAATCTCTTTCCTTTAAATCTGCTCTACCTTGCTCTCTTGATATGTGTTCTTATCATCTTTTGAAACATTGAGGACAATGTTAGATTTAGGTTTGGGGGTGTGTTTTGCATATAGAGTTTTTAGTCTTTTATTATTAAAAAAAAAAAAAAACCTTTGTAAATATTTGCATAAAACCTCCAACTTTTAGAGATCTTAGAGTCACTAGCATGTTTCTAGCTATGTTTACATAGAGAGTCTGACCGAAATAGCTGAGCTTGGAAGTACCGGAGAACACAATCGGGTTTCTTAGGTTATTAAATCGTTAAAGTTGGATTTAGCCATGCCGGAGGGCGAATTAGGTGCTATAAAGAAATTCGGTAGTAGAATTGTGATCACCCATAGTGGAGACTACCCATTTTTACATCAAGCGAGGTACCGACCTTCAATTTGTGACTTTCTAAAAAATCTTTTAGAGTGTGTGTCACCGTACGTCAATTCCGGGTAGGAATGGTGAGCTACCCAACTTCGCACCACTTTAAAAGACTATTTTTGATCTCTTGAGTGCTAATTTTGTCAATCATGAGGGTGACGTCTAAAGATGAAAACTCCTTCTTGTAGTTCGATGAGCAATTAGCATCACTCTATCTCTCTCAACAACATCAACAGATCCATAGAAACACATCATCAACGAGCATAGCAACATCAAAAATTAGTCCAAGGTTTACATGCAACAATACAGTACAAAGAGCAGAATTATATACACATTTGAAGAGGTATTTTACAAAAGCAAAGCAAAGAGAAGAAAAGAACATGAGAATTAGAAATCAAAACAACACAAGTTGTGAATAATTGAGTGATAAAGTCCTTCATCCATGGAGTTAGTAGTTTCATTGTTTTTGTTGTTTCATGTTTAATTAAAAAAAAAAAAACAAAAAATATAAAAAAAAAAAAAAAAAAATATGCAAGTTTATTTTCTTAGTTTAGTTTTGATACCACCATGGTAAAGAAGAATTCAAAAAAAAAAAATTCAAGCAATAAGGAAATTGAAGAGAAAAATTACAAATTGTCAAGTTTTTCGAAGTTTAGAAGTTCATCATCAACAGTTGAAGACCAAAGACCGAAGATTGAAGACATTTCTATGGATGATGTGAGAGTGGTGTTGATTGCCGATCGGATGTGAAGGTAAGTGAGTACTCCCATCCTTGCTAATGGTTGATTTCCTTTCTTAGAGATCATTAGAAAAAGATTCTTTTTGTCCACAATTCTGTGGAGTCTCCAGAAATTATTTCGGAAGGTTCTCCTTCCCACCATCAACGTGTGCATGATTTCTCTCTTTATTCATATCTGCACACATGAGAGACTAAAAAAGCGGTCTTTTTGAGTGCAATTATCATAAAACCCTACTGGTGAAGCAGAAGTCGAGGCTTGTGATTATTCTCGAACCCGAATTCTTTCATATGGTATGGTTATTTCTCGCTCAACGCTTAAGGATGAGAATGCGTTCTTTGGTAGTTAGAACTTCGTGTTACTAGCATGCAGAAACTCTATTTACTCATAGCTCCTTGGATGCTTGGGACTCTTTTACGCTCTGAAGTTGGAGAAGGTTTTGTGGGTACATCTCTGATAGGCCCTCACGAGACTACAACTCGTCCACTAGGGACACCTAGGGGTTTAAAGGCTTAGTGCATACGCTAAATGCATTCGAGAGACCAGCGACAGTGGTATAGTTAGGATTTCTTAATTTCTGTTTCACTTGAGGACAAGTAAAATTCAGGTTTGGGGGTATTTGATGAGTGCCAAATAGTGCATATTTCTACACCTTTTTATTGGCATTTAACTCATCTTTTGCGCTTTAAAATCATATATTATCCCAGATTCTGTATTTTCTTTGTTTCCAAGAATAAATACTTGTACTCATTAATTTTGTATTTTTAGGTACCAAATAAATCAACAAATCGTGGGAGAAGGAAAACCGAAATCATGGGATATAAAAAAGAAACGTGATGGACAGCACATGGTAGCATCAACCGAGTAGCATGGTAACGAGAGGCTGTTGGAACTCACGTGAAGGTGACGATGGCTAATGTTTGATGTTGGAGCACGGGTTTGCTGTTCGTGGGAGTATGGGCGAGCTTATGGCTATCATAGCATGGGTTGTTGCAATCTAGAGCAATGATGGTGAGCACGTGAAGGAGAATGTTTGTTTTGAGAGCTCGAGGTGGAAGACAACATGGTTTGCTGTTGACAGTTCATATGGACCTGAGCTGATGAAACTCGAAATGGTGAGCACGTGAAGAAAAGCGGCAGCTTGTACGAGCATGGAGCAATGAACGTGAGGAGCCGACAATGGGCAAAGGACATCACGTGGTGGAAGAATAAAGAGGAGACAAGCAATGACGGTAGAGGCAGAGAAAGAAGGGGCGAAGAAAAGAAAGGAGGAATTCGAAGAGACACAAGGTATGGAGTAGCTGCCAACGAAATGGAGGGAAGAATACTTTAGCTCATGTGGGAGAAGGGGCTGACAACATCGCATCAAAGAGACAAAACGTGACTAGGTGATGGGTGAAACGTGGGAGCAGCTGCACATCACGTGGTCTAGCTTGGGATGCGAATAGACATTAGTTAATGAGAAGAGGGCAGCATGATGGGCGCACAGAAACATGGAGTGATGGGCGAACTGACGCAAGGCACATGGGCGCAGTGTGGGACATTTAAAGAATACTAATATTCTATTAGAATTCGAATTTAGGGTTGAGGAAAGGAGATAATTTGGTTATAAATTGAGAAGGAATTGTAATGGCCGGGGGGAGGGCATCTAGGGGTTCTCTCTACACCATAACACACACCATATTTTCTATCAGTACAATTCCATTTCCATTTTCAGTATGTTCTAAAACTCTTTGCTAGAGTTTAGATGAAGCTCTAGCCTACTGATATGTCATTCATACTTTGTGAGTTATTCTTGAATGTTTGAAATTGTTTAAGATATAATTTAATCAAAGTTTGTCAATATTTTGCTCTCACAATGTATGCCATGTATCCATTATAGTTAGAATATCACTATGTTGATTATGCTGCAACTCATGCTTAAAAATATTATTGATCCTTAGATTAGTTGTGCTGTAACTAGACAGTTAATGCTTTGGAGAAATATTTTAGTTGTGATTAATTTATCCATTGGAGAAACACCTTAGATACAAGGTAAACTTGAATCTGCTATAAGGACAAGAATAACATCATAAATTAAATGCATATTGTAGGTTAGTAGTGGATTTGAAAGCTCTAGTATCCTCATTCTCAGTGTTTACACCCTGTGTTATTTTCTTCTATTTACTTTTATTATTTCAGTCACTTGAAAATCATTTCGTCGTATCGACAAAACAAACTATTTTGGTTACTTTTATTTAAATCAGTTTAGAAAGAGCAAAACTTCAACTTACACTCACCAAGTCTCTGTGGTTCGACCTGTATTTGCCCTGCCTGCGATAGACACTGTGCACTTGCAGTATACATAGTAGTAGGTATCTTTCCGAGCCTAACAGTGTGCAGTGAGTTTGAGTTGCAGTTGTTGTAATGGGAACTGATGCCATGAGTTCAATGTCTTTGAAGAGATAATGCTACTAGTTGATGCTGGGAAGCTAGAATGAGGCTCAAATGAGGTGTTGGTGGATGTATGAGCAGAGAATGAGATGCAGTTGAGATGGAGCTGAAATAAGGTGCATAGGATGAAACCCAGTTGCATGGTAGTTTAAAATGGTAGTAAAGGATGAAACCCAGTGATACCTAATTCAAAAATCATAGATTCATCCTACCTATAGATGAAACCGGTTTCATCCTAGTTTAAAATGGGTTAAAGCAAATTCAACCCAATTTAGTATAGGATGAAAACCAGTTGCATGGTAGTTTAAAATGGGTGAAACCAAATTCAACCCAATTTAGTATAGGATGAAACCCATTTTTGCCATGTATGTTCAACTAAATCTAGCACAAGATAAAATCACTTTCATCTAATTAAGATGAACGAATTTGAAATCAAAACACAATTAAGGTCAAGAAACTTACCAATTTGAGCATAATCTTCATCCTTACCAATTGGTAAAAAACAGAGTACTCTGCAATCTCAACAAAAAACTGAGTAACACCCTAATTTGGAAAATTGTAGAGTACCAATTTCTTCTCTTCTGAAATCGAATTAACATAACACCCTAATTTGAGAAATTTAATCAAATTACGAAAACCCCTTTTGATGGTGGTGTTGCTGGTATCTATGATGGTGTTGTTGGATAAAGTTGATGATGGCGATGGTGGTGTTGGTGATTTGTGGAGGATATGGAGATGGTATAGGTGCATGATGATGTTACTGGTTTTGATATTGGAGACGGTGTAGAAAGAAGACGAAGACGATGACACTTGTTTGTTTGGTAATGGAGCTGATGGAAAACGAGAAAGATGAGGTGCAGAAGTGATGGAAAACGAGAGCTTTCTCTGGTTTTTTTTAAGATCTGGTTATGTTTCAGGAGATGGAGAAGAAGAGAAGAAGATATCCCTTTGACAGTTTCAAAAGGGTAATAACGTAAACTCCTCATTTTAAAGATTCCTCTGTCCATTTGACCCAGGCTGAATCCTAACTGTCCATTTGGCCCAGAAAATGTGCACTTTTGGCTATATAGCCTATTTTCTGAAATAATTTCTCACTGGGCTATGAGAAACAACACTAGAAATTCTTACGATGATAAGAAAAATTAGTTCAATGTGATATTGGTTTTAACAAAAAATAAAAGACAACTGAGTTATTTTTCTAGAAATCTTCAATAAAACATTAGAGTGTATATATATAGTGGATTATTAATTTATATTTCATATAAGGTCTACATAAGTAATCAAAAATATATTAATCTATAATTTTAGCGAATTATTAATTTGGCGGGTATTAATTAATGGAATTTTTACCTAGAAACAACTTAACCACTCCTTCATCAACGGCTTGCACAAGACGTGGGGACCAGTGACCAACCAACCTCTCCCCATGTGCGCACATGTACTCTCATCTCTCTCTTACTTTCTGCATTAATTTTGTTAAGATACACTTATTTACAAACATTTACAACCCGAGACCCCATAATAAATACGTATCCCATCTTCTACAGGTCTTCACATCTCTAAACAATGGCAAACCAACTTCTTTCTGGAAAAACATCCTCATCATCAGTAGCAGCAACGTTACTCTCTCTGGTTATCATTTCCGTATATAGTCTCTCATTATATTGCAACAAAGGAAGAAATAGTGGTATGCCTTTTTCTTCTTCTTCTTCAATATGGCAGGCATCAGATAATTCAACAACAATAACAGGATATTTCTTGATTGTTATAATAATGATAGGAATTACAGGATTACTGTATTGGTAGTGTTAGCATTTGTTGCTGGTAAAAGAAGGAAATCATTAGTACGTGAAGGTAGAAAGATTACAACAGATATTACTGTTTATGTTATTTAGAATATTCTTCTTAAAGATAGTGTTATTGTTACCTTCCGTTCTTTTTTAATAGACTGGTTTTTATGAATAAATATTTCAAAAAAATAAGCTGGTTTCCTAATTGGGAAATTCAAATGTTACTTTAATTTTCTGGGACCACTTTTTTCTTAACTTCTTTTGATGACAAGTGTCATGTGGACCATTTCACTTTACTTCTTTTGCTGACAAGTGTCATGGGGACCATTTCACTTCACTTCTTTTATTGACAAGTGTCATGAGGACCACTTTCAATGATTAGTGCTCTTAATTTCCTTAATTTTTTCTAAAAACAAAACTTGTCATATTAAAAAGAAACAAATGGAGTATTACTTTAGGGATTTTGAGTTTCATTGTTTTGATTCTAAGAAGAGTATAACAACCGGAGGAAACAATATTGGAAATTGAAATCTGATTTCATGGGGGTCTTCTTTGATCTAAATTTCAATAGAGGAAGAGATCTTGAAATAGGGGTTATGTAATTTGTAAATACACATATTTATCTCTAGTGAGATTACTTGGGATTCGGAGTTATGGTAAAGCAGTGGACTAACTTTTTTTCTTTTCTTTTTTGAGAGAAATTTAGGAAGGATTAGAATGAGATTCTGCTTTGTAAATTTTATTTATTTTTGGAAATACATTGTTTAGAGTCCATCTACGGGCACTTCCTCTTAACCCGGGTACACATTCCTCTACCTGTTATCGGATGTTCTCTTAACTCTCTACCTCTTAACTCTACCTAATACAAATTTTGAATTTATGAATATAAAAGGTTTAACCTATTTCCCATCCCCACTTTCTCTAAATCCCATCCCTACCATAAAAATCAATTTTAGTATAACTCATATGGTTTGGGTGAACAAAACTCACTCTTTTATCTTCATTCCCAACCATCTTCTTCTTTCTGTCTGATCCTAAATCTCATAAATTACCTCCATTAACATGTGCAACTCAAGCTAGCATCACCCGCCACCTCCATATTAACATCACTACCACTATAACTCGTACTGTTTATAAACACAACCAAGTAATGCTTCTGTAACCATGATGGGAACAACAAGAAGTATGGTAGATCGCAAAATTGGAACTTAATTTTTTCTTTCTTTAATGGACATTGAATTTTGTATGGATGCCCTAAACCGAGTGTTTTTTTTTTATAACTTTTCTTGATGTTCACTGTTTCAATTGGGTTTTCACCGTATTCGATTACCCCCAAAATCTAACAGTTTCCTATTAATCATATCATGTACAGAAAATAAAATACAAATAGAGCGAGAATATTTTTTTCGATCCGATCTCAAACGTGACGAAGATGGTGATTTTGAAATTAAATTCTGATCAATTAGGCGGTCGTGGATGTGAAAGTGTTAGCCGTGAAGAATAATACAGTGGATGTGAAAGTGTTGGCGAAGAAGAATGATATAGTGAGTCTTGTTTACCCTATTTCTGGAAGGTTATACAAAATCTGCTTTGTGTACATGGGGTGGGATTTAGGAGAAATGAGGATGAGAAATAGGTAAAACCATATAAAATGTACATTGGAAATGGGTGAAAGAGACTTTGCATAATATCCATGTCTCATTTTTTCTTAATCTCACCGACTAAAAATTATCAGACCTTTATGTCTAAGATCATCAAGATTTAAGACCCTCGGTTGCTATCAAATCAAGTTTTTCCATATTTCTCTTACAACATTTAATTTAGGATTAAGACTTATGATCAAATTCTTTTGGAATAATTTGAAGGATTATCGAAATGGATTTATGTTTTAATCATTTCATTTGTTCTTTTCGACCTCCAAATAGGATACGGAGGTACTACTGTCATTATTGCACTGCTCCGAACATTAGAAGATTTAATGGTTTCCATTCCATACCACCCTTTCCGGTTATAAACTAATCAACTATCTAACCAGTCCCAAGGATATTAACAAAAAGGATAACTCAATTTCAGATGAATTTAAAAATTCCATCCGGAACAAAAACCTTATAAATTCAATTGTTCAATCAATATTAGAAATAAAAGAGTGAAAACTGGGACTATATGGGAGGAAATTTGGGATAAGAATTAAGAAGAAGAACAAATTTGGGAAAATTAAAGTTGTTTACTTATTTTTATTTTTGTTTATTATTACACACTACAAAACTTAAAACTCCCACGAAATCATCGAAAAAAGTGAACAATCAAACACCATCCCAAAATTATTTTCGCCTCTAACAAATCTTGATCCCGTTATTCCTTCAATCCGACGTAATTTATGACAACAAAATCGCTTATGATCTATTCGTTATAGTTGTTGAGTTTTGTGTACATATGAGGAAGAGAGAGATGTTTTAATCCCTAATTTTTGGTTTATAAGAGTTCCAATGTTATATTCCGTTATAATATTAAGAAAATGATAAAATGTAAGTAATCAGAGTTAACTACACTGTAAGGACCCTCAAGCTCGTCAACGCTATTAGACCAGTCAAGAGAAGAATTAAACGATAATAACTCGATTAGTTCAACACGAACGTTAGTTAATAGAAATTAATCTAACAACGAACTACATACGAAACTAATGTCTTTAGATAGAACTCGAAAGGTTATGCGAAATGGATTACTTAAATGTGTCAATCGAATATCAGATGAAGAAGAAAACAACCAGACAAGATAAAGGGTAAAATTGTCATTTCATGGAAAATCACTGTTGTCGCAAATCAGGCACGTTGTGGCCGAGATTACCAAACCAAGTACGTGTCCTAGTGGGTCTTATCTTTAGAAGCTGATTGAAAGAGAAAATCAATTTCTCTTATTCTTTTTCTTTCATTCTTTCTCTTTTCTCCTCTCTCTTCTTCTTCGTTTTATTTCTCTCTTCTTCTTCGTTTCTCTCTGTCGATCTCTACTCAAACGATTGAGTTAACTTTTACGAGCAATTCTTAAGAATCTTGCTAACTTTGATTGATGAAGAAAAAGGGGTTATTGTTTAATTGAGGTTTTGAAATGGTTTTGATGAATAATCGAAAGTTAGGGTTCTGTGAAGAAGAATTGAAGATTAGGGTTTTGGGTTCGATTCTAGGCTTGCATGGATGAATTGAGGACTGGGTTAGATGATTAAAGGATGAGTATTCGTTATTACACCAGAGAAGATGATTTACCAAGCCGTTCTCGAACTACAACGTAGAATCAAATATTAGGGTTTGAAATTAATTTGAGGTCGAGGTAAATCGATGGGTAATCGAAAGTTGTTGGTGAATCGTGGATGAAGAGGATATTGAAGACGTGAAGAGTGATGAAGATTAATTGAGGGGTTGTTAAGATTTTGCTGAGATGATTAATCAAAGAGGATTGTAATTAGGGATTTGGGTTCAATTTCAATTCTGCATGGAATTGATAGATAAAGAATTAAAGGGTTGATGTTGGATTGATACAATAGAGTATTTTTGGTGATGAACCGATAAATTAGTGTTCTCTAGAGATTGAATTAGGTTATGAGTTATTGATGGATTGTGTGAAATCGAAGATGTTATCAAACAATTAAAGGATTGGGTAAGTCTCTGAATTATTGTACTTCAGTAATTTGAATTAAATTGCTTTAATTATAGTTTGGGTATGATTATGAATGAAACTGATTTGAGTAGAAGCAGTAGATGAAATGATGAGGATATTATTTAAGAATAGATGGTTCCGTTATTGTTAATGATGTTGTGGGATTGTTTTCAGATACAATTATAGGTGTTGGATTTGAATTGGTGAATGAATAGATGAGAGTGTTTTTGGTAGGAAAGAACTGGTTATGAAGTTGAGTGGTAATGTAATTGAATTGTAGGGTTTTGTGGAGGTTAAATGAATGCAGTTTATGAGATTGGTGTAATTTGGATGAGATGATAACAGTGAAGTGGTATCTAAGGATGATGGTGTTGTCCTGAAGATAAGTTCTTTACTTGACGTTTATGGATGAGTATAAGTGATAAGAGTTTGAGATGTAGTTGATGGTTAGGTACATTTAATGGAAGCGGAGTTGTAGTGGTGGTGTTACTATTCTTTGTTGTGAGGTTGTGGAATACAGGGAAGGGGTTGGAGGTCTGTTGGTTAAGAATTGGAATTAGTTATGGTTACAACTGAATTGAGGTTGCAAAAAAATAGATTTAGTGTTGTATAGTCTGATGAACTACATGGTAACTGAGTTTGATAGTAATAATTGTTGAAGAAAGTTACAGGGAGGTGATCTTAGTGGTGGAATTATAGTTAAGCAATTGCTGTGAAAGCTTGCAACCTCTTCTTTTGCAGGTAGTCTTTGTTATTTTGTAAATCAATTTTTATTTGTAATTTAAATGATATGAAGTGATGCTTTGAGTAGAATGAAGTTGTATTTGAGATAGAATTGTAAAATGTTGCAGAGTTAGAGTATTGAACTAAGATTAGAGTTGCAATGTGTGAAGAACCCTTGTCATGTGCAAGAGTTTGGCCTTGTGCCATTTGCCTTAGTCGTATCTCGACTCTAGCTGACTTTCATCCCATCCGATCGAGTTTAATCAAAGTTGAATCGGGTTTGACCCATCGAGTCATGAGTCTTGACTCGTTGACCATTGACCTAACTTTGACTTGGACTTGACCATTGACTAGACTTTGTCCTGGACTTAGACTTTGACTGTTAAGTTGACCTTGGACTGTTAGTTTGACCGTTAGTGACCGTTAGATTGACCTAGTTGGGCCAGGCCCTTATTAATGGGTTTGTTTAAGTGGGCTTGGGATTTAGACTAATTATCTTATATTGATGTTTTGGACCACTTATGGTCCGAATTGACCTTTGGCTTCTTCTACAAAGTTGTAGATATTCATAAGACATATCTAATGGACTATAGAATCAACCTAATTAGATTAGTAAACTCTTAGTTATGTTAAAGATGGAGAATGAGATACCATAATGGGCTTAGAACCGTTAGATAGAATTATATGATTCTTGTATGAGCCATTTTGGCTAGTTTCTTAGACTTCTTGTGTGATTAACAGTTAGTTATTAACAACGACCGATTCAAAGGAAGAACCAGTGGATCATGGATCTCGAGGTAGGCGTGGCCTATCATCAAAAAGGTGTGGGAATGCATTTGACTCTTTGTATTCATTATTGTTGCCTTTATAAAATTTTATGCTTAATAAACTCATGCATTGTCTGTCCGTGCATTCCATGTTTTGTTTAAAATACATTATGATAATCCTGTTAATTCTATGAATCTTTCCACGATTTAAAAAGGACTTGTAATGTGTTGTCAATATGAATTGTTACGGGAAATGAGAATTTCCACTTGTGGTATATAGGATACGCTCCTTCACATTTATATATACTTTAATTCAGCTTTTATTGTTTAGAGTATCGGTCACCATGGGCTTGGTGGCATCCATATCTAAATAGGTGTGATTGCCGGGTAGGGATTTACAACCATATTATACATTGTTTGACGAAGGAGTTTGTTCCATATACATGTATGATTATTTCCGTGACCTAGTCACTGTTTAATATTTTCGGATAAACATTATTGTTTTCCAAATCTTGCATATGATTACTTAGAAGGTTAAATATTAATTATTCCCACTTCAGTTTCTGTGACAGATCAGGGTTGCACAGCAAAAGCTTCAAGGGTTGACTTCGTTAGTTGATTAACTTTTGTTATATCTATTATGGTGTATATTTTATTTGTAAACCAAATGACTATTTTATATGTACCATTGGAAAGGATTTCTTGTATATATATATATATTTCTGAGCGGGTTAGTTTTGGGTTAAGTTTTTGTAGCAGATTTATTAATTGAATGCTTAAGTGCAAATTTTAGATTTTAGTACCTCTTTATTTAGTTAATTAATCGGATTAGTCAGCTGTTAGCTTAGGGGGCGCTACAAAATTTGGTATCAAAGCTCACTATTAGATCTTATATGGTAGACAATAGGAATAGCCAGTGCCAGTTAGTGAACTAGATTGGTTTAGAACTGGCTTGGGTTTGTGAGATAAATCTTAATCACTAAAAGCTATCAACAAATAAAATATTTATTTGATTGATTGAATTGTTTTGTTTGATTGTTTGTCTTTCTAATGGAGTAAAAATTGCAGGGTACACCAATAATTTTAGCGAATAAGGATTTGAGAATAACTAATCTAAAAAGTATGAACACGTAAACAATCTAATACTATAATAATATTGAGATTAATATTATTGATAAAACTTGTAAGTCACGTGGAAATTTACTAAATACATAGACTTATGAAGAGTAAACAAATTATAATTACATAAATATTAATAATGTTTTTGGGACTTAATAATAATTGTAAGAGTAGTTTAAAATAATAGTTGAACCATCAGAGTTAATTATAAAAATATTATAATAGTAACTATAGATGATAATAAAAGTAATAACAATAATTTAATAAAGTATTGTTAGCATTTATGAATTAGTATTATATTACACTTAATTTAACTAAAATTTCAACAAGGATATAGAGTGATAAAAATAATAATTATAATTAAATAAATAGTTATGGAAAATTAGTAACACTTGTGTATGGTTAAATTTTGTAAATTAACTTAATTACAAATTAAAGATATATGTTTTGCGTTTAATCTAGATTAATTAATATAATATTTCTTAGGCGTTGGACTTAAGAAAACGAGGATATAATAATGTATAAAATGAAAAGACTCGATTTGTTAGAAATTTTGTATGGAAATTATCTTTAGGCTAACAAATGATCCCATAAATCTTTAAAATGAAACAAATAATATGAAGTAGTAATAATAACATTCAGCTATTTAGTGTAATATTAGAGTTAAAAGAAAATAAATTTGTATATCAACTAGGATTCTTCTTCATAAATAGATTTAGTCATCTTTTGAAATAGAAACAAATTAGTATGACGAACTTAAATTGTTAGAATTTAAATTAGTACTATATTTAGTATCATTTAAATTAAAATTCCATTTGCAAATATAGATCGATAAAATAATGATTGTGATTAAATAGCAATGGAAAATTATTAGTGCTTATATACAATTAAGCTTTACAAAGTTAACTAATAACAAATTAGGATTATGTGATTTGCGTTTAACCCAGATAAATAAATAAGACTTATTAGGTAGGAATAAAATAACGTGAGGTTATATAAGGAACAAAATAAAGACTAAACATGTGAACGATCTTATACCTAAATTATTTATAGTATAATAAATGATTCATTAAATCACTAAATTATACACATTTTTATAGTACTTGCTTAGTACAAAATTAGACTTTAAAGGATAATAAATTGTCATATAAATAAGATACTTATAATTAATAGGAAAATCTAAAGACTGTTAAGACATGTTAAAATTTCATGCAGACTCAAATTTAAATCAAATTAAATTACCAATACCAATAATTAACAAGATATAGTGTACAGATTCAATCTGAATAAATAAAATCTGTTCTAACCATCTTTCGTGAAAATAGAATTATATTTACAAGATTCAGGTTTAATAAAATTAAACTAAGTATCATTACTAAACAATTATTTTAATTGTATGTTAGTTACACTACAAATCAAATAAAAAAATTTGATAAAACAGTAATGAAAATGATAATATAATTAAGACAATAATTTTTGATAAGATAAGTAATTAATAACATTATATTTTACTCATTGCTATAAAATTTAGAGTAATTGTAAATGTCATTTGAATAATAATTATAGGATAGTAATAGAAAAAGGTATTTTTATTAATAGTACAACTTAAGGATTATTTAACAATAAAATATATTTAATGAAATAAAGTTAGATGAAAACAAATCGAGTATTAATAATAAAATTAAACTTAACGTTATTATTAATTACAAATTAAATTTTATCGGTCTAAGTAATAAGAAAAAAATGTTATAATAATGATGAAAAAAAAATAATTTTTTTTTATTAGCGGTTACTTATTATAACTAAATAAGCAAATAGATACATTGGAAATAATGATAGTAACAATTGGATAATCGATATAACGATAAGTTATTCTTAATTAGTAATGAATTTAAAATCTATCTAGTTATAATAATATAGTCTCATTTGGAATTAAAGTTTGATTTCATAAAAATAAATAAATAACAGTTATTATGAACAAAATAAAATAAAATAAATTTTGTTGATTAAATTCCTTAAAATGATGTGAATTATTTATATATTTTACGAAGCAAATTTTTCGGAATTACACTAGTGAAGATAGAAGTTAAGGATTAATTAATCTTAATAAAATAAAATTAACACTTAGTTAATCGTAATAAATTAGCATATAGTTAATCCAGCACTGGGGAATAGTGAGGTTGGTAATTCTGATATGTTCAGGTGATACTGGTTTGGTAGTAGGCATTGTCAGGCGTCGCGAACCTAGACAGGGCAACTGCATTCTTGTAACACTAGGCATTGAAGGGAGACTTGCTTCTATTAGTAAACTAATAGATCCCAAATTTTATTGAGGAACTTTATTATGGAATGTCTTCAAAGTACTTAGAACCAGTAAATTATTGACTTAGAAATTAGTGTAGAAAATTTTCATGTAAGAAACTTAGACTTCCCTATTTGATAGAATCTAAATCAGTGTAGTTGAACCTAGAGCCACAAATTTTAGTTGTAGAAAGCCATATAGGTTGTGATTTGTTTTATGTTGTTTGCGCTTGGACAAGAGATGGGAGTATTCTTTAAGGTGGGGAGTTTTGAAGACCAGAGGGATGGTCTGATTTTCGAGGACGAAAATGATATAAGGTGGGGAGAATGTAAGGACCCTCAAGCTCGTCAACGCTATTAGACCAGTCAAGAGACGAATTAGACGATAATAACTCGATTAGTTCAACATGAACGTTAGTTAATAGAAATTAATATAACAACGAACTAGATACGAAACTAATGTCTTTAGATAGAACTCGAAAGGTTGTGCGAAATGGATTACTTAAATATGTCAATCGAATATCAGATGAAGAAGAAAACAACCAGACAAGATAAAGGGTAAAATTGTCATTTCATGGAAAATCACTGTTGTCGCAACTCAGGCACGTTGTGGCCGAGATTACCAAACCAAGTACGTGTCCTAGTGGGTCTTATCTTTAGAAGCTGATTGAAAGAGAAAATCAATTTCTCTTATTCTTTTTCTTTCATTCTTTCTCTTTCCTCCTCTCTCTTCTTCTTCGTTCTATTTCTCTCTTCTTCTTCGTTTCTCTCTGTCGATCTCTACTCAAACGATTGAGTTAACTTTTACGAGCAATTCTTAAGAATCTTGCTAACCTGATTGATGAAGAAAAAGGGGTTATTGTTTAATTGAGGTTTTGAAATGGTTTTGATGAATAACTGAAAGTTAGGGTTCTGTGAAGAAGAATTGAAGATTAGGGTTTTGGGTTCGATTATAGGATTGCATGGATGAATTGAGGACTGGGTTAGATGATTAAAGGATGAGTATTCGTTATTACACCAGAGAAGATGATTTACCAAGCCGTTCTCGAACTACAACGTAGAATCAAATATTAGGGTTTGAAATTAATTTGAGGTCAGAGGTAAATCGATGGGTAATCGAGTTGTTGGTGAATCAGGATGAAGAGGATATTGAAGACGTGAAGAGTGATGAAGATTAATTGAGGGGTTGTTAAGATTTTGCTGAGATGATTAATCAAAGAGGATTGTAATTAGGGATTTGGGTTCAATTTCAATTCTGCATGGAATTGATAGATAAAGAATTAAAGGGTTGATGTTGGATTGATACAATAGAGTATTTTTGGTGATGAACCGAGAAATTAGTGTTCTCAGAGATTGAATTAGGGTTATGAGTTATTGATGGATTGTGTGAAATCGAAGATGTTATCAAACAATTGAAGGATTGGGTAAGTCTCTGAATTATTGTACTTCAGTAATTTGAATTAAATTGCTTTAATTATAGTTTGGGTATGATTATGAATGAAACTAATTTGAGTAGAAGCACTAGATGAAATGATGAGGATATTATTTAAGAATAGATGGTTCCGTTATTGTTAATGATGTTGTGGGATTGTTTTCAGATACAATTATAGGTGTTGGATTTGAATTGGTGAATGAATAGATGAGAGTGTTTTTGGTAGGAAAGAACTGGTTATGAAGTTGAGTGGTAATGTAATTGAATTGCAGGGTTTTGTGGAGGTTAAATGAATGCAGTTTATGAGATTGGTGTAATTTGGATGAGATGATAACAGTGAAGTGGTATCTAAGGATGATGGTGTTGTCCCGAAGATAAGTTCTTTACTGACAGTTTATGGATGAGTATAAGTGATAAGAGTTTGAGATGTAGTTGATGGTTAGGTACATTTAATGGAACTGGAGTTGTAGTGGTGGTGTTACTATTGCTGTTGTGAGGTTGTGGAATACAGGGGAAGGGGTTGAGGTCTCGTTGGTTAAGAATTGGAATTAGTTATGGTTACAACTGAATTGAGGTTGCAAAAAAATAGATTTAGTGTTGTATAGTCTGATGAAGTACATGGTAATTGAGTTTGATAGTAATAATTGTTGAAGAAAGTTACATGGAGGTGATCTTAGTGGTGGAATTATAGTTAAGCAATTGATGTGAAAGCTTGCAACCTCTTCTTTTGCAGGTAGTCTTTGTTATTTTGTAAATCAATTTTTATTTGTAATTTAAATGATATGAAGTGATGCTTTGAGTAGAATGAAGTTGTATTTGAGATAGAATTGTAAAATGTTGCAGAGTTAGAGTATTGAACTGAGATTAGAGTTGCAGCTGTGTGAAGAACCCTTGTCCTGTGCAAGAGTTTGGCCTTGTGCCATTCATCCTAGTCAAGTATCTGACTCTAGCCGACTCAGATCCATCTGATCGAGTCGAATCAAAGTTGAATCGGGTTTGACCCACTGAGTCATGAGTCTTGACTCGTTGACCATTGACCCTGGACTTTGACTTGGACTTGACCATTGACTAGACTTTGTCCTGGACTTAGACTTTGACTGTTAAGTTGACCTTGGACTGTTAGTTTGACCGTTAGTGACCGTTAGATTGACCTAGTTGGGCCAGGCCCTTATTAATGGGTTTGTTTAAGTGGGCTAGGGATTTAGACTAATTATCTTATATTGATGTTTTGGACCACTTATGGTCCGAATTGACCTTTGGCTTCTTCTACAAAGTTGTAGATATTCATAAGACATATCTAATGGACTATAGAATCAACCTAATTAGATTAGTAAACTCTTAGTTATGTTAAAGATGGAGAATGAGATACCATAATGGGCTTATAACAGTTAGATAGAATTATATGATTCTTGTATGAGCCATTTTGGCTAGTTTCTTAGACTTCTTGTGTGATTAACAGTTAGTTATTAACAACGACCGATTCAAAGGACGAACCAGTGGATCATGGATCTCGAGGTAGGCGTGGCCTGTCATCAAAAAGGTGTGGGAATGCATTTGACTCTTTGTATTCATTATTGTTGCCTTTATAAAATTTTATGCTTAAAAAACTCATGCATTGTCTGTCCGTGCATTCCATGTTTTGTTTAAAATGCATTATGATAATCCTGTTAATTCTATGAATCTTTCCACGATTTAAAAAGGACTTGTAATGTGTTGTCAATATGAATTGTTACGGGAAATGAGAATTTCCACTTGTGGTATATAGGATACGCTCCTTCACATTTATATCTACTTTAATTCAGCTTTTATTGTTTAGAGTATCGGTCACCATGGGCTTGGTGGCATCCATATCTAAATAGGTGTGAATTGCCGGGTAGGGATTTACAACCATATTATACATTGTTTGAAGAAGGAGTTTGTTCCATATACATGTATGATTATTTCAGTGACCTAGTCACTGTTTAATATTTTCGGATAAACATTATTGTTTTCCAAATCTTGCATATGATTACTTAGAAGGTTAAATGTTAATTATTCCCACTTCAGTTTCTGTGACAGATCAGGGTTGCACAGCAAAAGCTTCACGGGTTGACTTCGTTAGTTGATTAACTTTTGTTATATCTATTATGGTGTATATTTTATTTGTAAACCAAATGACTATTTTATATGTACCATTGGAGAGGATTTCTTGTATATATATATATATATTTCTGAGCGGGTTAGTTTTGGGTTAAGTTTTTGTAGCAGATTTATTAATTGAATGCTTAAGTGCAAATTTTAGATTTTAGTACCTCTTTATTTAGTTAATTAATCGGATTAGTCAGCTGTTAGCTTAGGGGGCGCTACAAAATTTGGTATCAAAGCTCACTATTAGATCTTATATGGTAGTCAATAGGAATAGCCAGTGCCAGTTAGTGAACTAGATTGGTTTAGAACTGGGTTGGGTTTGTGAGATAAATCTTAATCACTAAAAGCTATCAACAAATAAAATATTTATTTGATTGATTGAATTGTTTTGTTTGATTGTTTGTTTGTCTTTCTAATGGAGTAAAAATTGTAGGGTACACCAATAATTTTAGCGAATAAGGATTTGAGAATAACTAATCTAAAAAGTATGAACACGTAAACAATCTAATACTATAATAATATTGAGATTAATATTATTGATAAAACTTGTAAGTCACGTGGAAATTTACTAAATACATAGACTTATGAAGAGTAAACAAATTATAATTACATAAATATTAATAATATTTTTGGGACTTAATAATAATTGTAAGAGTAGTTTAAAATAATAGTTGAACCATCAGAGTTAATTATAAAAATATTATAATAGTAACTATAGATGATAATAAAAGTAATAACAATAATTTAATAAAGTATTGTTAGCATTTATGAATTAGTATTATATTACACTTAATTTAACTAAAATTTCAACAAGGATATAGAGTGATAAAAATAATAATAATAATTAAATAAATAGTTATGGAAAATTAGTAACACTTGTGTATAGTTAAATTTTGTAAATTAACTTAATTACAAATTAAAGATATATGTTTTGCGTTTAATCTAGATTAATTAATATAATACTTCTTAGGCGTTGGACTTAAGAAAACGAGGATATAATAATGTATAAAATGAAAAGACTCGATTTGTTAGAAATTTTGTATGGAAATTATCTTTAGGCTAACAAATGATCCCATAAATCTTTAAAATGAAACAAATAATATGAAGTAGTAATAATAACATTCAGCTATTTAGTGTAATATTAGAGTTAAAAGAAAATAAATTTGTATATCAACTAGGATTCTTCTTCATAAATAGATTTAGTCATCTTTTGAAATAGAAACAAATTAGTATGATGAACTTAAATTGTTAGAATTTAAATTAGTACTGTATTTAGTATCATTTAAATTAAAATTCCATTTGCAAATATAGATCGATAAAATAATGATTGTGATTAAATAGCAATGGAAAATTATTAGTGCTTATATACAATTAAGCTTTACAAAGTTAACTAATAACAAATTAGGATTATGTGCTTTGCGTTTAACCCAGATAAATAAATAAGACTTATTAGGTAGGAATAAAATAACGTGAGGTTATATAAGGCACAAAATAAAGACTAAACATGTGAACGATCTTATACCTAAATTATTTATAGTATAATAAATGATTCATTAAATCACTAAATTATACACATTTTATAGTACTTGCTTAGTACAAAATTAGACTTTAAAGGATAATAAATTGTCATATAAATAAGATACTTATAATTAATAGGAAAATCTAAAATTTGTTAAGACATGTTAAAATTTCATAGGACTCAAATTTAAATCAAATTAAATTACCAATACCAATAATTAACAAGATATAGTATACAGATTCAATCTGAATAAATAAAATCTGTTCTAACCATCTTTCGTGAAAATAGAATTATATTTACAAGATTCAGGTTTAATAAAATTAAACTAAGTATCATTACTAAACAATTATTTTAATTGTATGTTAGTTACACTACAAATCAAATAAGAAAATTTGATAAAACAGTAATGAAAATGATAATATAATTAAGACAATAATTTTTGATAAGATAAGTAATTAATAACATTATATTTTACTCATTGCTATAAAATTTAGAGTAATTGTAAATGTCATTTGAATAATAATTATTGGATAGTAATAGAAAAAGGTATTTTTATTAATAGTACAACTTAAGGATTATTTAACAATAAAATATATTTAATGAAATAAAGTTAGATGAAAACAAATCGAGTATTAATAATAAAATTAAACTTAACGTTATTATTAATTACAAATTAACTTTTATCGGTCTAAGTAATAAGAAAAAAATGTTATAATAATGATGAAAAAAATAATAATTTTTTTATTAGCGGTTACTTATTATAACTAAATAAGCAAATAGATACATTGGAAATAATGATAGTAACAATTGGATAATCGATATAACGATAAGTTATTCTTAATTAGTAATGAATTTAAAATCTATCTAGTTATAATAATATAGTCTCATTTGGAATTAAAGTTTGATTTCATTAAAATAAATAAATAACAGTTATTATGAACAAAATAAAATAAAATAAAATAAAATAAATTTTGATGATTAAATTCCTTAAAATGATGTGAATTATTTATATATTTTACGAAGCAAATTTTTCGGAATTACACTAGTGAAGATAGAAGTTAAGGATTAATTAATCTTAATAAAATAAAATTAACACTTAGTTAATCGTAATAAATTAGCACATAGTTAATCCAGCACTGGGGAATAGTGAGGTTGGTAATTCTGATATGTTCAGGTGATACTGGTTTGGTAGTAGGCATTGTCAGGCGTCGCGAACCTAGACAGGGCAACTGCATTCTTGTAACACTAGGCATTGAAGGAGACTTGCTTCTATTAGTAAACTAATAGATCCCAAATTTTATTGAGGAACTTTATTATGGAATGTCTTCAAAGTACTTAGAACCAGTAAATTATTGACTTAGAAATTAGTGTAGAAAATTTTCATGTAAGAAACTTAGACTTCCCTATTTGATAGAATCTAAATCAGTGTAGTTGAACCTAGAGCCACAAATTTTAGTTGTAGAAAGCCATATAGGTTGTGATTTGTTTTATGTTGTTTGCGCTTGGACAAGAGATGGGAGTATTCTTTAAGGTGGGGAGTTTTGAAGACCAGAGGGATGGTCTGATTTTTGAGGACGAAAATGATATAAGGTGGGGAGAATGTAAGGACCCTCAAGCTCGTCAACTCTATTAGACCAGTCAAGAGACGAATTAGATGATAATAACTCGATTAGTTCAACACGAACGTTAGTTAATAAAAATTAATATAACAACGAACTAGATACGAAACTAATGTCTTTAGATAGAACTCGAAAGGTTGTGCGAAATGGATTACTTAAATATGTCAATCGAATATCAGATGAAGAAGAAAACAACCAGACAAGATAAAGGGTAAAATTGTCATTTCATGGAAAATCACTGTTGTCGCAACTCAGGCACGTTGTGGCCGAGATTACCAAACCAAGTACGTGTCCTAGTGGGTCTTATCTTTAGAAGCTGATTGAAAGAGAAAATCAATTTCTCTTATTCTTTTTCTTTCATTCTTTCTCTTTCCTCCTCTCTCTTCTTCTTCGTTCTATTTCTCTCTTCTTCTTCGTTTCTCTCTGTCGATCTCTACTCAAACGATTGAGTTAACTTTTACGAGCAATTCTTAAGAATCTTGCTAACCTGATTGATGAAGAAAAAGGGGTTATTGTTTAATTGAGGTTTTGAAATGGTTTTGATGAATAACTGAAAGTTAGGGTTCTGTGAAGAAGAATTGAAGATTAGGGTTTTGGGTTCGATTATAGGATTGCATGGATGAATTGAGGACTGGGTTAGATGATTAAAGGATGAGTATTCGTTATTACATTGAGAGAAGATGATTTACCAAGCCGTTCTCGAACTACAGCGTAGAATCAAATATTAGGGTTTGAAATTAATTTGAGGTCAGAGGTAAATCGATGGGTAATCGAGTTGTTGGTGAATCAGGATGAAGAGGATATTGAAGACGTGAAGAGTGATGAAGATTAATTGAGGGGTTGTTAAGATTTTCTTTGAGATGATTAATCAAAGAGGATTGTAATTAGGGATTTGGGTTCAATTTCAATTCGCATGGAATTGATAGATAAAAAATTAAAGGGTTCTTTGTTGGATTGATACAATAGAGTATTTTTGGTGATGAACCGATAAATTAGTGTTCTCAGAGATTGAATTAGGGTTATGAGTTATTGATGGATTGTGTGAAATCGAAGATGTTATCAAACAATTGAAGGATTGGGTAAGTCTCCGAATTATTGTACTTGAAGAATTTGAATTAAATTGCTTTAATTATAGTTTGGGTATGATTATGAATGAAACGATTTGAGTAGAAGCGTTAGATGAAATGATGAGGATATTATTTAAGAATAGATGGTTCCGTTATTGTTAATGATGTTGTGGGATTGTTTTCAGATACAATTATAGGTGTTGGATTTGAATTGGTGAATGAATAGATGAGAGTGTTTTTGGTAGGAAAGAACTGGTTATGAAGTTGAGTGGTAATGTAATTGAATTGCGGGGGTTTGTGGAGGTTAAATGAATGCGCTTTATGAGATTGGTGTAATTTGGATGAGATGATAACGGTGAAGTGGTATCTAAGGATGATTGTGTTGTCCCTGAAGATAAGTTCTTTCTTGTGAGTTTATGGATGAGTATAAGTGATAAGAGTTTGAGATGTAGTTGATGGTTAGGTACATTTAATGGAACCGGAGTTGTAGTGGTGGTGTTACTATTGCTGTTGTGAGGTTGTGGAATACAGGAAAGGGGTTGGAGGTCTGTTGGTTAATAATTGGAATTAGTTATGGTTACAACTGAATTGAGGTTGCAAAAAAAATAGATTTAGTGTTGTATAGTCTGATGAAGTACATGGTAATTGAGTTTGATAGTAATAATTGTTGAAGAAAGTTACATGGAGGTGATCTTAGTGGTGGAATTATAGTTAAGCAATTCTTTTGTGAAAGCTTGCAACCTCTTCTTTTGCAGGTAGTCTTTGTTATTTTGTAAATCAATTTTTATTTGTAATTTAAATGATATGAAGTGATGCTTTGAGTATAATGAAGTTGTATTTGAGATAGAATTGTAAAATGTTGCAGAGTTAGAGTATTGAACCGAGATTAGAGTTGCTCGTGTGAAGAACCCTTGTCCCAGGCAAGAGTTTGGCCTTGTGCCATTCATCCTAGTCAGGTATCTGACTCTAGCTGACTCAGTCCATCTGACTGAGTCGAATCAGGTTGAATCGGGTTTGACCCACTGAGTCATGAGTCTTGACTCGTTGACCATTGACCCTGGACTTTGACTTGGACTTGACCATTGACTAGACTTTGTCCTGACTTAGACTTTGACTGTTAAGTTGACCTTGGACTGTTAGTTTGACCGTTAGTGACCGTTAGATTGACCTAGTTGGGCCAGGCCCTTATTAATGGGTTTGTTTAAGTGGGCTAGGGATTTAGACTAATTATCTTATATTGATGTTTTGGACCACTTATGGTCCGAATTGACTTTGGCTTCTTCTACAAAGTTGTAGATATTCATAAGACATATCTAATGGACTATAGAATCAACCTAATTAGATTAGTAAACTCTTAGTTATGTTAAAGATGGAGAATGAGATACCATAATGGGCTTAGAACAGTTAGATAGAATTATATGATTCTTGTATGAGCCATTTTGGCTAGTTTCTTAGACTTCTTGTGTGATTAACAGTTAGTTATTAACAACGACCGATTCAAAGGATCTCGAGGTAGGCGTGGCCTGTCATCAAAAAGGTGTGGGAATGCATTTGACTCTTTGTATTCATTATTGTTGCCTTTATAAAATTTTATGCTTAAAAAACTCATGCATTGTCTGTCCGTGCATTCCATGTTTTGTTTAAAATGCATTATGATAATCCTGTTAATTCTATGAATCTTTCCACGATTTAAAAAGGACTTGTAATGTGTTGTCAATATGAATTGTTACGGAAATGAGAATTTCCACTTGTGGTTTATAGATACGCTCCTTCACATTTATATCTACTTTAATTCAATTTTTATTGTTTAGTATTGGTCACCATGGGCTTGGTGGCATCCATATCTAAATAGGTGTGAATTTCCGGGTAGGGATTTACAACCATATTATACATTGTTTGACGAAGGAGTTTGTTCCATATACATGTATGATTATTTCAGTGACCTAGTCATTGTTTAATATTTTCGGATAAACATTATTGTTTTTCAAATCTTGCATATGATTACTTAGAAGGTTAAATGTTAATTATTCCCACTTCAGTTTCCGTGACAGATCGTGGTTGCACAAAGAAAAGCTTCACGGGTTGACTTCGTTAGTTGATTAACTTCTGTTATATCTATTATGGTGTATATTTTATTTGTAAACCAAATGACTATTTTATATGTATCATTGGAGAGGATTTCTTGTATATATATATTTCTCGAGTTTGTTAGTTTTGGGTTAAGTTTTTGTAGATTTCTTAATTGAATGCTTAAGTGCAAATTTTAGATTTTAGTACCTTTTTATTTAGCTAATTAATCGGATTAGTC
>JAJJWX010001180.1:0-15924 GCA_023529315.1 Papaver bracteatum
ATGTGTTACCCTGATTATGTTACTAATGAGTCTGACTCTAAAGTAGAAAGGGAAGTATCCCAAGAAATTGCAGCGATTCTAAAACTTGTTAGAATCCAGGCAATTGAAATCTATATGCTGAAACACAAAGTCAATACGATTATTGTTATGATAAAGGATCGTGATTCCTAAATAAGGCTTCTTCGTGAGGAACATGTCGTAGTTTGATAATATCGAACCTTACTCAAGGATAAACTCAAGGAGGATTCCTTGGAAATTGAACGTCTGTTGAGTAATCTCTTTATTCAATGTAAAGGATGTTCTGTGAAGTCCACTATTCCAATTACTTCTGACTCAACTGAGATGTTAGAAAACATGACTACATGTAATCATGTTTCTCTGATGAAACCAGTTTCAGAAGCTAAATTTCAAACCCTTCATATTAAATATTTGCTTGTAACTTTCACCAATCAAGAAATCACCATATCTCATGGAAGGAAGAATTATTCTAATGATGTTGCTAATCCTACTATTCCTAATCACTCCGGTGATCATAAGGTGTGTATCTTTTTTTATTCAAAAGGACAAGTTCAATGGAAATACAAACTGAGGTTGAATGAAAACTATTTTAGTCGACTTCAACACACCTTAGACTTAAGATGTAACTGACATTCAGACGTCTAAACCAAATGGTTTTAGTACTCACCCTGTGAATCCTTCCAGGAAAGTCAGTTCAATCTTCTCTTCTAACGTTCGAACTTGTAATAATAGTATTAACACAAATCGATCAAGAAGATTTCATAAAGGTCCTCATCAATCTAAGGTCAAGAATGATGTTCAAGATATGAGAATAGTACCGGATGGTGAAAACAACAATGGAGATATGAAGGACAATCTAAATCTGATAATTGAAAGATATAAGGATCTTATCAACAGGCTGTCAAAATCCTCCAAACAGACTTCTTCTGGTAAGGGTTCAAATTTAGTTTCATACTTTGATGATAGTAAGTTCTATGATACTTTTTCACATCAAAAGGGTTTCCTCCAAAAATTAGAAGGAAAAAGAGGATTAACCATTAGCAATATTCAATTGATGAGCTTAAAGCTCATACTTGTGTTAATTAATCACAAGGCTTGAAATCTTACTCATGAAAAATCTTGTTGAGTAAGATATGCTAATGATCAGGTATATTTATTGGCAAAATGTTCTCTATTTAGTCGAGCTATTTTCTTATCGTTAATAGCTAGACTATTGGATGCAGACAGCTTTATTTACAAAGTGTTCTCTATTTAAGATTTTGTTTCAAATAATTAGTGAGCCACTCTTGTGCTCTAAATTTTTTCTCTTGGGAGAATATAAAATTTATCGAGCCAAGATTTGTGAAAGAATATATTTTTTTTCAAATAGAAAAATTTTAACTGTGTCCTTTTTACTTTGTGAAAGGAACTTTACAGTTTTTGTTTTAAGTTTCCTCTTATATGTTAAGTTTGTGTTCTTATGCGTACCGTAGTGACATGTCACGAATCGAATCTCTAAACCCTAAATATATACTCTCTGTGAAATCGTTTATATACTCATCATATTGGACTTGAGCTATCTCACTCTAGGTTATTTTCTTTTCTCGTATCAAGAATGTCATCTCCTTCTCGCACTTGTGATATCATAAAGGGGTTTCTTGATAAAGGTATGAGTTACGGTTCCGAAGGGATGAAGAAAATATCTCTCGTAGAAGTTGACGATATCAAAATCCTGAGGATTATTCTGATATCTCATGATATTATTCATATACTCATCAAGATGTGGAGAATAATGATATGGTTTCTGCTGAAATGGATCATGATTTTATTAAATACTTTGAGGAAGCAAAACTGCAGCTCGTTGATACTATAAATGGTTTCGATGTGTTACGAACTGAGTTAAAAAATGTTAACTCTGACCTTGTTCTCATGAAGACACATGTGAAATATCTTCTCAATGTGGATATCTTCTCCGAAGAAACAATTGATGTTGTCAATCACAAGCTCAAAGGTCTCAAGACCCGTGAGGGTTCCGAAAGTGATCTTTGACTCTAGTTTGAGTTTGTTTTCTGTTTCTTAGGATTTAAATTTTTGTCTAGGAAACTTCTTATAAGAATTTATTCTTGTGTTTTAAAAATAATAACTAGGGTTTTGAATAACAAATATTTTGATTACACATAGATATTTCCAACGATTTTCATCTTGCAATGTTTTAAATTTATTTATTTAAATTCTATGTTATTTGGAAGATGATTTTGTAGTATTAATCTTTATGGTTTTATATATTGCAAACCTATTATGGGATATGTGTGTTTACGTCCGTGAACTATGATTATCTCATATATGTCAAAAGTTAAGTCTATTATGTCTTTATGCAAATATTGATAAAAGATAGAATGCACTTTTGAATATTCCGCAATATTGATCTTTCCCTGATCCATTTCTATGTGAAAGTTTTGTATGGCTCCGTAAATTTTCTTATGTTAAGCATTTCCGATTAAATTAATCACTAAGGCCTTCCTGTGGTTAATTAATTCGATTTTTCTGGATACAAATTCATGCTTCATGTAATTTGTTAATGTCCAAAGAAATCCTTCTTTTCTCGTAAAAGTAAGGTTGCTCTTGTTGTTCTTTCGGAAATGAAATTTTATGGTGGAGAGTTCTTAATTGAACTTATGCTTAAATTGCCAAATTTTTGTGGGGAGTGCGGCTGTGGAATATTGTAGGAGTTATCTTGTATCTTTATAAACTCCTTGATGAATACACTAAGTTTTGACTATGTGAAATCATTGAAACCAAGTTGATATGTTCTCTTTTGGTCATGAATAATCTCTTTGAGAATTTCATTATGATCCCGCTAGTTTTTGTACCTTTGACAACTTATATTGACAAAAAGGGGGAATTTGTTTTTATAGTTGACACTACATACATATGGTTTACAGATCATTATGTAAGGGGGAGTGGTTTTCATTGTGAGATGAAGTATTGACTAAGGGGGAGTGATACATATCACCGTAGTATTATTGTCAAAGTTGTGATACAATTAAACTTTGATGTTGTGTAATAATACTATGACACTATATAACAATAACTGAGAACAACTATTTTTTTATTTTTATGGCTACGGATCTTCAACAATAGTGATGCTGAGTTGAACACGTTCAAAATCACTGAAGTACTTGGAGTGATGAAGAGTTCTAGGAATGTTTAAGATCCAAGGAAATTAAACACGTTGGATGAGAAGCTACAAAAATTATTTTGTAATCCATATGTATTGATAGTTTTGTCACTAAAATTGACAAAGGGGGAGATTTTTAGAGCACTGCTCGGTCGAACTCGCAAGCGTTGATACCTCAAGATTGTTTGTCAAGTTTAGGTGATCAAAACTATAAGTCTTGATTTTTAGTCTACTTATATCTATGTCTCAGATTAGGATAAAATGTGTAGTTGAGTTTTAGACTTCAAGACGTTCATCAATTGATTATCTATCACTCAGAAATATATTCTATTCTATCTCCTATTGAGACTAAGTCAGATAGCTATATAGACTTTTACATATATATATTTAATATTCCTATCTAAATTTAACTCACTTTTATATTTCTCTAAATATGTGTGTTTGTGGGTGAAAAGTGTTTCTGCTGATTTTGGTAATTTTAGGTGTGTGGCTGAGAAACGAATCTAGACCCTAAATAATGCACTGCACGGGAGTACTTTTGATTCGATAGATCAATCTGTACAATCCTGACCTAAACCAAGAAATGGTTGTTCCAAGCTTGCTTTGGTCACAAAGTGAAAGAGAAGGGTTGGTCTTAGGGAGGGAAGCGAAGAGAGTGTTGAGACTAGAATTATTGATTCTGAAGGTGTTATTGTTTACGACTTGTATCAGAAAGTAGAACAAACTGGCTAGCAGGATGGAAAGCTACCAGGTGATTTCTGGATATTGTATTTTTGCTGACCAAAACTTGTTGTTTAGTGAAAATAGGTGAAGCCTATTTATACAAGTCATATTGAAATGTACCCTGGTCTCATAGGAAGTGGAAACGATTGAGTGGTGGAGGAATAGAGTAACATGTAACCATTAGACGTTATGCTTCCATGATGAGGGAAGTGAATTCGTGTAACCGTCAGTCATTAAGATTCCATGATGAAGGTAATGAATTGTTTACAACGTTACTTTTCACCACCACTAATTATCCTACTTCATGACACTTTATTGTAACGGGCGCATTACACGCTGCACGTTGTAAACCGCCAGAACAATACCCTAATGAGTATCCCCCAGTTTGTGACATGTTTGATGTCTCGAGTGTTTTCGTGGAAAACGTATAGCAGGTTGCTATGTGTGGCAAGTCAAAGTCAAGAGACTTTGCCATAGGAAAATATCATATGATGCTATTAGTCTTGCCTTTTTCGGCCGCCTAAAACTTGCCATAAGTCCGTAAGTTGGTGGAGAACTTGAATGGCCGAGATTACATCTCACGAGGAAGGGTAATCATTTATTATGGCCACATATTTCTTGTGTAGAAAAGTGGAGCCATTAGCATAGTGGTGCCTAGCGTATCCATGGTGTAGCGGGTTTCATGGGGATTGTCGTAAGTCCGTCAGTTCAGTGGCGAACTTGGATGGCTGAGATTGCATCTCATGTGGGAGGGTAGCCGTTGATTATGGCTACCTTGTGTTGGCACCTGATAATGGCACAGGGGCATTTTGGTGTACGCCAGTGGTAACGTAGTATGGATAGCATGGCTCATGCATGCCAGTGGCATGGTGGTGCAAGTGGCACACGGTGTAGCTATGGCCACTAGATTTAGGCGGCTGGTCGCCTAAAACTTGCCATAAGTATGTCAGTTCGGTGGCGAACTTGTATGGTTGAGATTGCATTTTATGAGGAAGGATGGCCATTGATTATGGCCATATATCGTTGTATAGCAAAGTGGTGCCATTGGCATAGTGGCGTCTGGCGTGGCCATAGCCTAGCGGCATGCCAGTGGCGTAGACGTGGCATTGTGGCGTGGCCATGTGGAGTTGTAGCATGGACATAACTTATGATTTGGCTATGTGGCCAAATTAGGGATTGGCAGCGTGGCCAAGGCTAGGATTTGGCGTCGTGGTAAAATTAGGGATTGGAGGCGTGGTCAAGGCTAGGGTTTGGCGCCGTGGTAAAATTAGGGCTTGGCGACGTAGCCAAGGCTAGGGTTTGGCGCCGTGGAAAAATTGGGGCTTGGCGGCGTGGCCAAGGCTAGGTTTTGGCGCCGTGGTAAAATTAAGGCTTGGCGGCGTGGCCAAGGCTAGGATTTGGCGTCGTTGTAAGAATTAGGGCTTGGCGGCGTGGCCAAGTCTAAAGTGGCATGATACGCGGCATAGTGGCATGTCGGCATGTCGATCAATATGTTGTTGTGGTAAGGCGCGTTTGGCTTTTAATGTATGGTGGCAAGTTTAAAGTGACTTGATTGGCCAGGGAAAGGGGCAGACCAAACATAAGGCGCGGCTACACTTCTGGTGAGAGTGTGGCGGTTTTAGAGCGACCTGATTGGTCGATTAAAAGAGGGCCGGCCAAGCATGGGCGTGGATACACTTATGGTGAGAGCGTGGCGGCTTTAGAGCGACCTGATTGGTCAATGGGAAGTAGGGCCGACAAGTATGGGCCCAACCACAAATTATGTGTGTATGGCTAATTTGAGGCAACACGATTGGTCGAGAAAAATAGGGACGGTTTAGGAAGGGACGTGGCCATTGGCAAGTGGCACTAGTTGGCCTAAGGCATGGCCACGCCTCCTTTTGTTGCTGTGACTCCCTGTTTTCTAATTCTGAGCAAGGTTTTGCACCTGCTAATCCATGGAGGATTAATTACATAGTTTTCCTAGGTTTAATTTCGACAAGCAAGGTCTGATATACTACCCGAGGCGCAAAACCCTAACTTATGTAAGTTAATCAGGGCAATTGATTGAATTCTGTGTGTTGACACAGAGTTATTTTAAGTTCATTGCCAGTGAGTAGCATGCTTTTTCTGATTGAATATCTTATGCAAAGACCTTATCCTTGATACTTGGAAATTCGTGATACTTGGAGTTCTTTTAAGTTCATTGCCAGTGAGCAGCATGACCACAATAAAACAACAAGTGCTCTATAGTCTCTTTGCATCCTCCATAAATTCCACAATTGTGTCAATATTGTCATTATAAAAGGCAACTTATATCTTGTAGAACACAACTCTCGAATGCAATTTCCATGGGATTTTTTTTTATCCTATGTGTTGTATAGGTTTTCCACAGTGAATCGAGACTTTCATGTGTATATAGTTCTCCCATTCACTTGAACATATGAAGTACTCATAGAAAGCTTCTTGTAGGTACTCTTAACTGAAAATTTCCCATCCTTGGTTGGCATCCAAATCATGATATCTTCCTTTTAAGGTATCCATAATAAATTATATATCTTTTGGGAAGTATTATCATCAAATAATTGGCTAAGAAGATCGGTATTCCAGTTATTGGTGTTTGGCAAGAGACGTTCTGCAATATCTTGATAGAATCTATGGAAGTCATTGATTAGAGAAGGAGGATAATCCATACCAGGTATCAATCTATCTAGACAAACTTTAGTTTTCCTTCCACTTTTGACTTCCATAAAATAATTCTTTTGAAAAACTTTTAGACCTTTAATAATTCCATTCCTAGTGTAAGTACCATTACCAGCTTTAAGGTTTTGGTGAAGTATATCCCCTTGCTTGAAGTATTTACTATACCCATACTTTTTGTCCAGAGTGCATCTGATTCAGCGCATAATATTCATGCCAACTTAGTGAGCAATGCTAAATTGAGCTTCTCTAAATCTCTAAAAGCCAATCCACCTAAGTCATTAGGTTTACACACCTTGTGCAATGCATGTTATTGGATTTGAGCCCCTATTGGAATTGTATCCCCAAAATAACTTTCTTTGAATTGTTGTAAGCTTATTAATGAGATAATTTGGAAGCTTGAAAGTGCCCATTTAGTATATTGGAATTGAGTTAAGAACATGTTTAATCACAGTTGATATGACATATTGAGTAAGAGATGTGGGAGGCTTTTTTTTTTTTTTGAGTGCCCTAGTAGGAGTGGGGAACCAAGATATCTTTATTAAAAAATCATACGTTTAACATCTAATAACTGAGTGAGTGTATCAACAATTTCAAATTTGGTTTTCTTGCGGAAATGAAATGAAGATTTCTCAAAATTGATGACCTTACCTGATTGAGAGATGAAGTTATGGAAAAGATCCAAAAGATTATTAGCTGAATAAATATTTGCCTGAGTGAATATCAAGCAGTCATATGCAAAAAGCAAATGATTAATGGATGGAGATTTTGCAGTCACTTTAATACCTGTAATGGTGTTGTTTTGTTGAGCATAAGAAAGATGTCTTGATAAGAATTTTATTGCAAGAATAAGTAGATATGGTGATAAAGGATCACCCTTCCTAACTCCTCTTGTTGGATGAAATTCTTCACAAGGGGAACCACTGAGTATGACATAAAAAGATGTCGTGTTGATGTATTGGTGTATAAGGTCACATAAATCTTCACTAAAGCCAAAATACTTGAGAACTTTGATCAAGAAATCCTATTCCAGTTTATCAAAAACCTTGGACATGTCTAGTTTTAGTGTCATCCATCTAGTCCGACCTCTTTTATTTTTCATAGAATGTATAATTTCTTGAGAACTTACAGTATTATCACTTATTAATCTGCCAGATACATAAGCATCCTAATAAGGAAATAAGATTTTCTCCATTAAAAGCTTTAATCTTTTAACAATAATCTTGTAGGAAGTATTGCATATACCAATTGGTCTATAATCATTATCCCATGTAGGCTTTTTCTTCTTAGGAATAAGGGAGATATAAGTTTTATTTATCTGCTTTAGAATATGCTTGGTTTCAAAGAATCTAGTGACCATCTGACAAACATACTCACCTATAATACTCCATTGGCTTTTATAGAAAGCTGCTTGAAACCCCTCAGGTCCTGGAGTTCTTCAGTTCTCCATACTTTGAAGAGTATCATGAATTTCTTGATTAGTAGTAACTCTTGTAAGTAGAAGATTATTATCCTCAACAATAATGGTAGGAAGAAGCATAAACATATTTTCATCATGATTCAATGTTACAAAAGTACTTATATCTTTGAAAAGTGAATTAAGATGATGAGATATTTCCTCTCTAGTATGAAGCCAATTATTGTTATGATCTTGTAGAGAATCTATGTTGTTCCTAGCCTTCATTATGTTATTTTTTGTATGAAAGTATTTGATGTTGTTTTCCATGTCTTTGATAAAAGAATCCCTGGATTTTTGATGATATAACTCACTTTTTCTTTTGTGCCATTTATCAAAGTCTTCGTTGATGCTGAGAATCTTATTATGATTAACATCAGATGGAGGCTGAGCTTGTAATACATCAAGTTCCTGTTTCAACTCATCCACTCTTTAGTTTATATTGCCAAAGTGACTCTTATTCCACAAAGATAGTTTATTTCTTGTTGATTGGAGTTTCTTAACAAATAGATATCCAGGTGAACCAATAACATTTATTTTCCAACCTTTCTCAATAACATAAACTTAAAAGGTTTCCAATAGTTAGGTGTAATGGAGTCAGTGACAAGCATAATAGGACTATGATCACTGCCACCTTGGGTAAGATGCATAAGTTTAGAATGAGGGAAATTTAGACTCCAGTCTGCATTCCCTAGGGCCATATTTATCCTAGATCTTCTAGTACTAGTGTCTAGATTGTTACTTGTCCAAGTATAATATTTTCCTACATACCCAATATCCTCAAGACCACAAGTACTGATAGTACCATTAACAAAAGCCATTTGCAGAAGAAGATGCTCTACTATCTAAAATATGAAAATTTAGGTCACCAATAAGAATCTAGGGACCATTATGGTTTTTACCAATTTGTTGGATGTAATCCCACTGATTGTTTTTCCTATCAAAATTAGGATATCCATACATACATGTGAGTAAAAATTCAGGTATGCTAAGATCATATTGAACATCTAGATTAAACATGTTTTGGATAGCATCTAGTAATTCACAAGTAAAACCACTTTTCTATAAAATGACTAAACCGCCTGATTAACCAATTGGTTCAATGAAAGATTGATTTGGCTAGTGATAGTGTCTTATGAAGAGTTTACTTTTGTCTTGATTGATCTTTGTTTCACCGAGAAAAATAATATCAGGATTTTGGGTCCTAATAAGAGCAGAAAGATGATTCCTAGTGGCAGAAATTTTTAGACCTTGAGCATTCCAGGAGATAATCTTCGGAGTGTCAAAAAAATGGGTTTTGAAGATCAAAATAAATAATAAAAAACAATAATACAAAAGCCGTATTTTACAAGTTTATGAAATCATTTTACGTAAACCATAATATGATAATAAATGCTTGCAAAGATAGAAATTAAACGAATGAAGATGATGCTTTTGGTTTGATTTGTATAAAACATATATATAATGATTCTAGAAAGTCGAATAATGCATAAAAACTTTGAAAGTGCAAGAATTACCTAATTTTTCATTAATGCATTTTCAGTTTGTTCACCTCGTGTTGTGCACCTTTGAACTTCGTGAGAGTACGTGATGGAATCATAATTGGAATTGATAAGAAGACTCGACTTCACTGGACTTGGGGTAGGGTCACTAGAAGTTCTAGTAGCGCCCCCAAAGCTAGCAACTGACTAATCCAAGAAATTAACTACATAAAGAGGCAATAAGGATCTAAATCATTTACTTAAACATACAATTAATAAATCTGCTACAAAACTTAACCCAAAAACTAGCTCCGCTCTAAAATATATAAATACAAGAACTCCTCTCAAATGATACATATACAATAGTCATTTGGTTTACAAATAAAATATGCAACATAATAAACATAGTCGAAGTTAACCAACTAACAAACTAAACTCCTCGAAGCTTCCGTTGTGCAACTCTGATCTGTATCTGAAACTGAAAGTGGGAATGGGTGAGCACATCATCCCTAAAAGGGGTGCCCAGTAGGAATAACATTTAACTTTCAAGTAATCATTGAAAATGATTTGAAAACAATTCATGTTTTCCCTAAACATTAAAACGCAACCAATTTCACATAGGTAAACAATCATGTATATGGATCTAACTCCTTCCAAACAATTTACTAATATGATGACTCATCCCGCACCTAGATAGTTATATGGTGACTCGTCCCGCACCTAGTTACTGCAATAAAAGTAAGTAGGTATAAATGAAGAAGTAGTATCCTATATACCACATATGGAAATTCTCATTTTCCAAACAATCAAATGGAAATTCTTATTTCCCAAACAATTCAGAAAGACAAACAAAACATTACAATTCCTTTCCATACAATGGAAAAATTAATAGAAATAACAGTACTTTCAGAATTTAAAATGAAACAATACAAGAAATACACAATCAAAAGAAATAACAGTACTTTCCCAAATAATTCAGAAAGACAAACAAAACATTACGATTCCTTTCCATACAATGGAAATATTAAAAGAAATAACAGTACTTTCGAAATTTAAAATGAAACAATGCAAGCAATACACAATCAGATAATGCATGAATTTGGTAAACATAAACTTTGGTAAAAGAAAACAACAATAATCACAAAAGAGTTAAATATAAATTCCCACCTCATTTGATGACATGCCACGCCTACCTCGAGATCCACAATCCACTGGTTCATCATTTGAATAGATCGTCGTTAATAACTAACTGTTAATCATACAAGCACTCTAAGAGTTTAACCAAAAGGCTCATACAAGGCTCATAACATAATTTCATAGAATTTTCTAGTTATAGGCTAAGTGAAGTATCTAATGGTTCTAAGCCAATTATGGTATCTCATTCTCTACCTATAACATAACAAAGAGTTTACTCATCCAATTAGGTCGATTCTATAGTCCATTAGTTAAGTCTTAAGAATATCTACAACTTTGTAGAAGGAACCAAAGGTCAATTAGGACCACAAGAGGTCCAAAACATCTAATTAAGAAAGACTGATCCTAAGCCCAAGTCTACAAATCAAGACCATTACACAAGGTCCAGTCCATCTGAGTCAACTAACTGTCAAGGGTCAACTAACAGTCAATGTCCAGGGTCAAAAGTCAAAAGTCTAAATTGGTCAACTGAGTCAAATAGGTCTAAGTAAGGTCAACCCCATGCAACTCAGGTTACAAGGTTAACTCGACTCAGTCAAATGGTCTGAGTCAGGTAGGTCAGCTAGACTGACTGGGATGACTAACATGTCTAAACTCTATTGTAGCTACAAGACCATAACTAACCTAGTTTTATTCAGTTGATCAATACACAAATTATTCATTCTAAAAGAGTTCTACAAATATAATACAACTGAAATACAAGTTTTACCTTGAACTGTACTTGCAGGTTTTCACTAAGATCACAGCTAACAGCAATACAATCAACTCTTGCTCAAACATCTCATAAGCACACTTAAGTTAAGTTCTACATAAACATTAGATCCCTTACTTACACTTGTATCTCAGACATCTCCATTAATCTCAATTCCATTTGTACCACCACTACCAAACATCTTCCACACAGACCATGCTTATCCTTCATAGCTGCATAATCAAATCCTAGCATCTGCAAAACCATCACCCTGACTAACTCATCTGATATCCAAACTTCTTCCCAATAAGTTTATGCACAATTTAATTCATCTTCAATTCATAACTTATTTTACCATTTGATAATCACCAACAACAACAACATCACTAACACCTATATAATTTCATGACCAATAGTAATTACATAACCACCTCCACCAACACAGAATGAATCTGCTGCTCCACTAGAATTACAACTAACACCACCATCCGAACACATAAGAAAACCTCTAAACACAGTTCACCTGCAAACCACTAGCAACACCATCAGTTCAATTCAAACAACATCTTCTTTACAATTACACACCTCCATATCAAACTAATCCAACCACAACAACTCAAATTCAAATTCAAATTCCAAAACCATAACCCCAACCATGTACTAACCAAAACAAACCCTAATATTCATTTTACATCCCAACTCTCAAACCATTAATTGCAACTTTAGTAGTAATTCATCCCCCTTATCGGATTCAAATCATAAAATACTTCAATTAAAACAAGAACCTTAATTCCCAAATCAAATTCCTACAGACACTGGAATTAAACCCAATACCACCAACTATTCTTCAATTAAGAACAAACCCATAACAAATTACTCAGTTAATAAATCAAATTCAATAGGTTTAAACTTCAATACAGAAGAATCCTAATTTAACTTTTACTTTTTGATTCTTCACCAGAACAACCTCACCTCATAGATTTAACAACAACCCCTATGTTCTTCATTCATCACCAACACAATTCACTTCACAAATTCATACCAAACCTTAATTTTCATTTTGGGGAAGAACTAAAACCCCAATCTTCTCAACTATTCACTAAAGTTCATAAATCCACAACTATTTCTTCTCTATAGACTTGACAACATAAAATCCATTATTTATTGTTCAAAACCTCCATCAATTTCTCTTTCTCAAACTTATCTGAGCATTCATCCTCAAAACCCTAATTCATTGATTACTCGAATCAACTTCAGGAATCAATACCCTCTTTCTGGATCCATCAGGTATCAAGTTCTTCACGAATCACCTACAAAAGTAACACTAAAACTCTGAAATTCAAATCAACGGAGAGACCGAAAGGAGAAGAGAAAAACAGAGAAGAAGAAGGAAGAGAAAAGAAAGAAGAAGAATAAAGAGAAAGAAATGAGAGAAATGTATTCTCCTCGATCTGATTTTGAAGAAAAGGCCGACCATAATGCTAAAGGCACCCTAAAAACGGATAAGGGCATCCAGGAAGTTAAGATATAGACGATAATTATACCCTTCATAATAATCTGATATCTTCTTCGTCCGGTGTTCGAATAACACGTTCGAGTAGTCCATCTGGCATAACTTTTCGATATCTAATCAATGATACTAGTTTCGTATCTAGATCGTTGTTAGATTACTTTCTATTAATTAACGTTCGTGTTAAACTAATCGAAATATTATCGGCTAATTCGACACTTGACCAGTCTAATAACGTTGACGAGCTTGAGGGTATTTACAGTTGGGAACATCATCTATATACCCCTATTATGCGACCCCTTGCAAAAATACCCTTATGAACTTTACAAATACCCCTAATCCTAATACATTACTAAAATACCCTCCTTTATATAGTGTATATACAAAACCACTAACCATTATTTAAAAAAAAAAAAAAGACTACATCTACTGTCCACCGCCAACCACCACCGCCGCCGACCACCACCACCGCCGACGATGACCACCACCGCCAACCACCACCACTGTCCACCACCGCCAACCACCACCACTGTCCACCACCGCCAACCACCACCACTGTCCACCACCACCGCCAACCACCACCACTGTCCACAACCACCAATCACACCGCCGCTTCCAATAACCGCCACTACCAACCGCCACCACCGTCAACTACCATCACCGCCGCCAACCACCGCCACCGACGACCACCACTACCATGTGGAGTCAACTTGCTGAAGTTGTGTCCATATAGGAGGAAACTAGCTCAAGTTGTCTTCAACAATAAAGGAAACTAGCACAAAGTTGTCTTCAAAAAGTGGAAACAACTAGCCTAAGTTGTCTCCATATATGGAGGCAACTTGCACAAGTTGTCTCTAAAAAAAATAAAAATTATGCACAAATAAGTGAACCTAGTGTGAATCGAACACACATCTTCTGACATATAGTCAGTTGTGCTACCATTGCACCACAGGTTCGCCACACCATCTGTGTTCAACCAACAATTCAAACAACCACCATACAACACCACAAACTCCATCTCTGCTATTGCAACTCTACCTGTAACAGCTTCATGACCACAACCATCTATGAACACTTGCAACATGAGCCAATAGTTACAGTCACTTCCATTCCCATACTCAAACACCATCATCAACACACAAGCAGTAACAACTTCTTGTTATGCTTTCAATGCCTGGATTCATATTAAGTTCCTTCTCAACTTCACAAGCATTCATATATTATCTTGGCTTTAAAGCATGAGCACCAGTAGCACAACCATCATCAGCAACTCAACACAAACCCTGTGTTACCATTGCACCACAAATTCGTCACAAATACTCTAAGATATATGTATAAGATAATTTCAGATGAATAAATGAACCCAAAAACATAACCAAGTTGCCTTCGAACTGGAATCAACTAGCTCAAGTTGCCTCCAATCTGGAATCAACTAGCTTAAGTTTCCTCCAAAAGTGAAAGCAACAAGTTATCTTCAAATTTGGAAGCAACTAGCACAAGTTGTCTCCAAATAGTAGAAGCAACTTGGTCAAGTTGTTTCTAAAGTTGGAAGCAACTTGATGAGGTTTTCTAGGGTCACAAAGCAACAACTTCATCATAACAAGAAAAATTTAGCTACCTGAAAGCAATGTGGCATAAACTAATCAAAATACACAAACTTAATATTCATTTTGGTAATATTCAATTCACGACAAACCTAACTCAACACTTTGCATATCCTTAACGTTAGTTGAATCAGAAATGGCATGAGATATTCTTAAGATGCAAAAGATAATCTCTGCACCAACCATTTTTACCTATGAAAACAAATTCTAACAAATAAAAATATGGAAAAAATAGATAAATCTTTGAGTATACAAACGCTCTGCTAGTTGCATCGTCTGTAACTAAGTGCGCCTGAAGCAACCTTCAAGAGAATAAAAGATCAAGTTATTGTGACATACAAGTTTCTGTCTGTAGAGAGGTACTAGTTTATGTATACTATTCCATTGAAGAAGCCTTCCCGTCCCCTGTAGGTCCCTGTAAAGTTGTAAGACACGTAAAATTAAACTTTAAACTATTAATATTGTAGACTGTTTGCATTATCATATGAAACATCGGAATAGATTAGCACAATCAGTCATACTATTATTTTAAGTATTCAAAGGCTTAAACCAACACAAACAATCTGCTTCATGTACTAACCATCGGTGCCAATCGTGTGATGAAAAAGACTAATAAATGTAAATAAAGAACGAAAATGAAGTCCCACCTAGGGCTCCCACTGGCTCCCTCATCGTAACTTCCGCACCCCCAAAACCTTCACCATTTCTTGACAGTGGACTGCCAACTGAGACAAAGATACTGATCTCTGTCGTATGCGTCAAAAATAATTTACACTTTCTTACTACTCAAAATATAAATATAGCAAGGGCTAGAAAGGATCGATCCCACAGAGAGAACTAGGTTGTCAATATGTTTTGGTTTCCTATATAAAATACCGGGAGTTTTTCTGATTTTTATATACTAAAATAAAATAAAAACAAAACAATAAAAAGTAAATCACACAAATCAAGGTATTGAGAATATTGGTTAAGGATTCATCTTCATTCATCAATATGTTTCAAAACAATAAGTAGAATTGATATTTAATCTCAACCTTTATCAAAAGCCCTAGAATATCTTGATCGCAAGAATATCCCGTTAATCTCCTTTTGTCATCAACAAACACATTAAAAGATGCGAGTATGAGTTCTATCTAAAAGAACAACCTAACGTGTAAAAGCACTAATCAAGTTTAATTCCCTAGATGCATTAAGTTCTATGAAATCAGGCCAATCAAAGCAATTGAACGTGGAAAGCGCACTAATTCAATTTAACAAAGGTTACGATTCACATATGATCATAAGAATATATCACTACAAACTATAATCATATTTATGCTACTTGTATTCAAGGAATATCACTTTTACGTATAACAAACCCTAAACTAGCAATAGTTGTGATTAGAAGTTCTACCAATTTGCAACTTGACAA
>JAJJWX010001181.1:0-41732 GCA_023529315.1 Papaver bracteatum
ATCCGAAATGTTACTTTTAATAACAATCCTAGACTTCCACACTTGGCCCAAGTCCAAACAACCAATTCTTTGTCTATTCTTTATTTATGTTCAATTCGAAATTTTGTCGCAACGGATACATAAAAATTATTTTGGGAACATCTAACCGTTAACTTGTCATTATTTTTAACTCACATGAACAATAAAGAACTATAGTTTACCATAAAAATTTATTTCATCGTTAAACGTTCCAGATTTAATTCAAAAGAATCGCATATTCGGAAAAGTTATAAATTAAAAACAGACATCAATTAATATGATTTCTAGAACCTATTTGAGATCCAAATATTGTGTGTATACTTTGAATCCTAATTGCGTATAGTTTCATTCATAAATTTTACAAAAATTTAGATTATCTTAAAGACCTTTTGACCACAGTCAAATACGTAGTTGACAGAACTGCGGAGAAAAGAAAAAGCAGAAGATAGTCCATTTTTATAAAATCCATATAAAATCACTACAACTCAAATCAGGTTTAGTTTAAAGCTTTGAATCTAAAATAAATCATTAAAGTTTAATCTGCAAAGACTAAAACACGCCATAAACTTTTAAAACAAAAAACTTCAATATAGTTGAGATCTGTGAGAAAACACTCCCGAATTTCTTATAATAATAAACAATTGTTTCAAAAATAATTCGGGACTCAGAAAATTCTAATATTTTAACAACTTACATAAACCGTGATTTTATGCATACCATAAAATATTCAGTCATAAATATCTTGTAAAATAATTATCATTAACAGTCAAACTGACATGACTCCAATTTTTTTCATTTATCTAACCAAATAAAATTGTCTTAATAACACATTGTTCCATTAATTATACATTAACTTAATAATCTCATATAAATACTCAATAAGCACTCAATAAATCATCAAAGAAAGTTTGATGATATTTTGTCTAATTTCCAATCATAATATGCAACTTCTAGTTAAAACACCAAAACGATCTATATGCTTTTCATAGTAGCTCCTTGTGGTGTCATAAAATCACAAATTTTATCATAACACGACGTAAGGTGTGCCACTCAATCAGGAAAAAGCAACAAAAAATTTTATGCAATATTTTCAATTTTCTTGTTCAAAACAAGTTGCATGGTTAACACCACCACACTAAACATACGTTTACATCTGTATACATTAAATAAATTCAATCAATCAGCTATGCTTAAGGGACCCCCCCCCCCGTGGGTTTGGAAACAAAACCGTCCCTAAAGGATATCTCGTATCCAACATTATACAACAATAAATTCAATCAATCCGCTTTCAAGGGAGCTCCACGTGGGTTTAGGAAACAAATACCGCTTTCCAAGGATATCTCTATCGTCATAAATAATCTTTAAGAATCACATTCCCATGGACCGCAGCCCAACATTCATAATCATGCTCACAACATCGATTATCATCCATATACATGGAAACTTGCAAACATAAATTTAATTAAAAGAAACTTAAATAAAAGAAGAGTTTTAGATTGTGTTACTTTACTATAATGCAATCCAAAAACTATAAATAATAGAAGGAAAAGCTTTATCACCGAAGAAATTGTCTTTGATATGAACTAAAAGAATCTCTCGTTATTTCTATTAATTTAGATTTTTGTTTACTCTTTTCTTCTTAGTATGTTTACTCTTTTCTTCTTAGTATGGTTACTCTTTTCTTCTTAGTATAAGATATATACATATATATATACTCACAACCTAAAACAAGTTCCACCTAACCTCAAGTTTAAAAGTTTGGTCAAGATAAGAATCTAATAATTATGTCTTCAAAGTGATAGCTAATTATTTATGTCTACCACTACCACCTTCTTTTAATTTATTTTCTCTCTAACATAATTCTTCCTTTTTATTCTTTATTAAAACAAACAAGCAACTATAAAGAAAAGTTGTTTCTAGGATTCCACAAAAAAACAAAAAGAATTCAAATTTGAATATAATAAGTTATTAATACCTATTATTTCTTAACTTTCATCATTAATAACAACTAATTTCAAAAAAAGCAAAAGATTCTTTGTCCCACTAAGAATTCTTTAATCTAAAGAAAAAGAAAATAATTAATCAAAACTAATTTCAAAAAAATCAAAAGATTCTTTGTCCCACTAATAATTCTTTAATCTAAAGAAAAAGAAAAAGCATTAATAATAACTAATTTCAAAAATCAAAGATTCTTTAATCTAAAAAATTAACAACAACTATTTTCATCAATCAAAAGAAAAAAGTAATTAACAACAACTATTCTCATCAATCAAAAGAAAAAATAGAATTAACAACAACTATTTTCATCAATCAAAAAAATTCTTTTGTTCTTGGCTCAATTCATCTATTTTCAATAACAACTAGAATTTTATATTACATGTTTCATAATGATTCATTAATCCGATCGTCTTCAAATTTTAGAGAAGCATTTCTAATATATGGATCTATATCATATTCAATTTTTACGAAAACTCAATGGTTCAAATGAGAGTTATTGATTTTATAAGATCATTTCAAACATTTGGACAGATTGCATCATTTTACCAAACAATTCACCGTAAATTCATAAAAATTCTAAATTTAGCAAACTCAACGCATAATTAAAGATAAGACATAGATCTACAACTTTTATCAAGATCAAAAATCGTTTTGATATCATCAAGATGTCCTAAGTACAGTCAAGAACATACAAAGCGAAAATGTACAAAACAATTTAGAAATCAACATCCAAGTACAAACAAACATTTTATGGTGAATATGTGATGAAATATTCTCAAATTTTAACTAGAGATACCTAAGCATGTTATCTATCAATATTAAATGCCGATCATCAATTAGATTCATAGTTTTTAATCAATAAATCACTTAGATCTAATCATACAAATTCAAAATCAAGTATAAAAAAACGTAAAGAGAAAGGGAATCTAGCATACTACCTCAATAGCTTAAAAAAAACTCCTCTTAATTCTCCACTGATTTTCCCTGGTTTTCCCCTCTAAAATAAACTCTAGCTTCATCTCCTTCTTCTCCTAGTTTTTAGTTTCTCTCTCTAAAATTTCTAAAGTTTTAGTTATCAAACCTTAATAACATTATTAAGGAAAAACAAACAATGAATTTGGGTGGCTCTATTTCCACCCTAACTTGGAGCCTTTCTTGTTCAATCCACCCATTTAAGGTTAAGTTTAAGGTTAGGGCTTAAGGAACAACAATCTAAACACAAGGTTAACCAATCTAGGTATAACCCGACCCGAAACAGTATATAAAAAAATTACAGGTTATTACATTCTACCACCCTTAAAAGAAATTTCGTCACGAAATTTAGAAGTTACCTTGGAAAATCTCAGGGTATTTGCTCCGCATCTCGGACTCTAATTCCCACGTTGCTTCCTCGACTTGGTTACGCCAGCACTGCACCTTAACCATAGGGATGGTCTTTGTGCGAAGCACATGTTCCTTAAAGTCCAAAATTCGAACCGGTCTCTCCACGTACGTAGCATCCTCTTGAATCTCCAAATCTTCCCAAGCAATAATATGTGAAGGGTCAATAACATATGAAGGATCTCTCTCGTACTTCCGTAACATTGACACGTGGAAAGTGTCATGAACATGCCCAATTCGCTGAGGTAACTCAACTGATAAGCTGCTTTTGCACCAACACGCCGCATAATCTGGAAAGGTCCAATGTAACGTGGTGATAACTTTCCTTTCTTGCCAAAACGCTTAACACCTCTCTTCGGGCTCACTTTGAGTAACACCAAGTCACCCTCAGTAAACTCTAAAGGTCGACGTCTCTTGTCTGCATAGCTCTTTTGACGACTTTGAGCTGTCATTAACCTCTGCCGGATTAACTGAACCTTCTCCGTCGTCTCTCGTACCAAATCAGGTCCAAAAATGCTTCGTTCTCCGATCTCGGTCCAACACACTGGAGATCTACAAGGTCGTCCATACAATGCTTCAAAAGGTGCCATACCAATGCTAGTCTGATGGCTATTATTATAAGCAAACTCCACTAATGGCAAATGCTGACTCCAACTTCCTTTGAAATCCAAGGCACAAGCTCGTAGCATATCTTCCACAATCTGAATCACCCGTTCAGACTGTCCGTCGGTCTGGGGATGAAAGGCAGTACTAAGAGAGACATCTGTACCCAATGCCTTCTGTAAACTTTTCCAGAACTGAGAAGTAAAACGAGGATCTCTGTCAGATACAATTGACACCGGCGTACCGTGAAGCCTTATTATCTCATGGACATACATCTGACTTAACGTGGCTAACGTATCAGTCTTCTTGATTGCTAAGAAGTGCGCTGACTTGGTAAGTCTATCAACGATAACCCATATAGCATCCTTGCCATGTGCAGTTTTGGGTAATCCCATGACAAAATCCATAGTGATGTGTTCCCATTTCCATTCTGATATGGGCAATGGTTGAAGTAACCCTCCTGGTTTCCGATGATCAATCTTCACTTGCTGGCAAGTAAGACATCTCGACACATACAAGGCAACATCTTTCTTCATCCCTTTCCACCAATACTGTCTTTTCATGTCATGGTACATCTTCGATCCTCCCGGATGAACGGTAAACTTAGAATTGTGAGCTTGTTCTAGTACTTCCATCCTCAATTTTGCTGGCACAAAAAGTTTCCCCATATAACGAAGTACACCATCAGTTTGAGTCCAACCACCTGGTGTTTGACCTTTCTCTATTTGATCAAGAATCGAAATCATCTCTCTATCAGTATGTTGAGCTTCTACGATATGTTGTTGTAACTCTGGAACAACTACGGTATTGTAAATCATCTCTTCAGGGCTCAAGTCGCATTCCTCCATAAGTCTGCACAAATCCCAAGCATGAAGAGTCATACTTGCTACACCGACCCTTAATTTTCGGCTAAGAGCATCTGCTACAACATTTGCCTTTCCCGGGTGGTAATGGAAGGTATACGTGTAATCCTTAAGAAATTCCACCCAACGCCTCTGTCTTAGGTTCAAATCTCGTTGGGTAAAAATATACTGCAAGCTCTTATGGTCACAAAATATGTCTATCTTCTCACCATACAGATAATGTCTCCATAACTTCAGAGCGAACACAATAGCTGCCAACTCGAGGTCATGAGTTGCGTAATTCAACTCATGTGTCTTTAATTGTTTTGAGGCATAAGCTACCACTTTACCTTCTTGCATAAGAACACATCCTAAACCCTTCAACGACGCATCAGAAAAGATCACATAACCAATTCCACTTACTGGTGTCGTCAAAACTGGTGCAGTAGTTAATCTCTCCTTCAGAATGGAGAAAGCCGTCTCACAATCATCATTCCACTCGAACTTGGAATCCTTTCGAGTCAACCTCGTCAATGGTGAAGCAAGCCTTGAGAAATCTTGAATGAATCGTCTATAGTAACCCGCTAAGCCCAGAAAGCTACGAACTTCAAACACATTCTTTGGCCTTTCCCATTTAGTAACTGCTTCAACCTTAGATGGGTCCACCTTTATTCCTTCTCTACAAACTACGTGTCCCAAAAACCGGACTTCAGAAAGCCAAAAGTCACATTTACTCAACTTAGCATACAACTGATGAGATCTCAACAATTGCAACACTAATCTCAGGTGCTCCTCGTGATCTTCTCGTGACCGCGAATAAATAAGAATGTCATCTACAAATACCACTACGAATTTATCTAAATACGGTCGAAAAATTCGATGCATAAGATCCATGAATGCTGCTGGAGCATTTGTGAGTCCAAATGGCATCACTACAAACTCAAAATGTCCAAATCGAGTTCGAAAAGCGGTTTTCAAAAATATCTTCATCCTTGATTCGCAGTTGATGATAAGCTGATCGCATATCAATCTTCGAGAAAAATTGGGAATCCTTCAACTGATCAAACAAATCCTCAATCCTAGGTAAGGGATACTTATTTTTCACTGTAACTTCATTGAGTTTTCTATAATCGATGCATAATCTTAGTGAATTATCCTTCTTCTTCACAAAAAGGACTGGTGCACCCCAAGGTGACGTACTACCTCGAATAAAACCCTTAGCTTCCAACTCGAGTAGTTGTTTGTCCAGTTCTTTCAACTCTATTGGTGCCATTCGATAAGGAGGCATCGAAATTGGCGAAGTACCCGGTGGAACTTCAATGGTGAAGTCCATTTCTCTTCTAGGGGCAAACCTGGTAATTCTTCAGGGAAAACATCTTCAAACTCTTCTACCACTGGAATACCCATAGTAGAGACGGAATCTTGATGCTCATCTTCTATCATCTCTAAGTGATAAAGAAAACCTCTAGAATGAGTCTGTCGAAAATGTCTTTCCGACAAGATAAGGGGAGCTGCAAAACTACGAGTTCCGGTAAAGTGGACAACTGAACCTTCACCCGAGTGCAGAGTCACACGTTTTTGAAAACAATCAAAAACAGCATGATGAGCGGATAACCAATCCATACCCAGGATTATGTCATAACTAGACATTTTCATCACGAAAAGGTCAATCAAAAACTCATTCCTAGCTATACGTACTATACACTTTCGTGCCACGCGATCAATACGTGCACTACCTCCTACAGCACTAGCTACGCCGAGAATTCTATCAAGTAATTCAGTTTCCAAACCCAAGGAAAAGACAAACGAAGAAGCAATAAACGAATGAGTAGCACCAGTATCAAACAATATCTTAGCCCAAGAATTGTAAACTAAGAATGTACCTTCAACAACTGAGTTATCAGGATCTTGTCCAACATGAGCTATATTGAAGGCCTTAGGTTGCTGAGGGGGTTGTCGGGCTTGATATTGTGGAGGATTGTTCTGAGGACGGTTCTGTTGGTACCCTTGACGCTGATTCTGAGGTGGAAATGGTTGTTGGTTCCTCTGAGAATTAAGTGCAGGACAGTTCCTCTTAAAATGTCCAGGTTGTTTGCAGTGATAACATGAAGGTGCAGGAGGCTCCATCTTCGGTCCATTTCCTTTCTTCTGGTATGGAGTGTTGTTATTTTTGTTCTTGTTCTTATCCCCATTATGACGTTCTCGAATTCTATTTGCCTCCTCAATGTCTCTCTCAGCAATCATTGCTCTTTCCACTATCTCATTATAAGAGGTGATCTTTAGAATAGACAACCTACTCTTGATTGAAGGCCTAAGTCCCTCCTGAAACTTAAAAGTCTTAAATTCTTCATTATCAACCAGGTTAGTAGCAAAACGAGAGAGTTCTTCAAACTTGGCTTGTACTGTGCTACTCTGTCATGTTCCTCTGGGTCAACTGCATAAATTCGATCATGCGTTGGTTTCGATGCAGTTTGTGGAAAGTACTTATTTAGGAAAGCGAGGCGAAATTCCATCCAAGTAAACAAACCATCATTCCTAGAACGACGAGTCAATTCCCACCAACGAGTGGCCTCACCCTCAAGCTTATAAACAGCAAGATCCAGCTTACTCTCATCATTCACGCCTAATAGGGTGAATATTTTCTCAATCTTATCTATCCAATCTTCAGCAACTAATGGATCAGGACTACCCTTGAAGGAATCGGGGTGTTGTTCACTAAATCTTCTAACTAACAAAGCCCGTTGATTAGGTGGTGGGGGAGGGGGAGGTGCATTCTGATTAAGAGTAACTTGTTGCTGCATTGCTTGAGCAACAACATTCAAAGCACGAACAACATCACCAAAACCCCCATCTTGTGGGCCGGTTGAACCATTATTATTGACGAGACATGTCCCTGAATGAGGGACATTAAATCATAAGTATCACAGAGAGAATTCTCTATGCAAAAAAAGGAGTGCAATCTATTATGCATTCTACCAAAACACAATCAACAATTGCTGCAATCAATTCACATACAAGCATATTCACACATTGACTCATTCAGAAACTAGTCTTCCCAAAGGATCAGATTTAGCTCGATACCAAATATGACACCCCGAATTCCGGGCCTGGATTTCGACCCAAATCCAAACCCAAAATCCGAAATGTTACATTTAATAACAATCCTAGACTTCTACACTTGGCCCAAGTCCAAACAACCGATTCTTTGTCTATTCTTTATTTATGTTCAATTCGAAATTTTGTGTGCAGCGGATACATAAAAATTATTTTGGGAACATCTAACCGTTAACTTGTCATTATTTTTAACTCACATGAACAATAAAGAACTATAGTTTACCATAAAAAATTTATTTCATCGTTAAACGTTCCAGATTTAATTCAAAAGAATCGCATATTTAAGGAAGAGTTATAAATTAAAAACAGACATCAATTAACTCCACGAATTTTACCGAACCTATTTCAAATCCAAATATTATTATTATTATACTTTCTGAATCCTAATTGAGTATAGTTCCATTCATAAATTTTATAAAAAATTTAGATTATCTTAAAGACCTTTTGACCACAGTCAAATACGTAGTTGACAGAACTGCTAGGAAAAGAAAAACAGAGATAGTCCATTTTATAAAATCATATAAAATCACTCACAACTCCAAATCAGGTTTAGTTTACCATTTTGGAATCTAAAAAGAAATATCTTCAAGTTTACAGAAGACACCAAAGACTAAAACACGCCATAGAATAGTTTAAAAACAGGAAAACTTCAACATAGTTGAATCTGTCGAGAAAATATCTGAATTTCTTATAGTAATAAACAATTGTTTTAAAAATAATTCGGCACTCAGAAAATTCTAATATTTTAACAACTTCATAAGCCGTGAGTTTTATGCATACCATAAAATATTCAATCATAAATATCTTGTAAAATAATTATCATTAACAGTCAAACTGACATGACTCAAGAAATTTTCATTTATCTAACCAAATAAAATTGTCTTAATAACACATTGTTCCATTAATTATACATTAACCCAATAATCTCCAAAATATAAATACTCAATAAGCACTCAATAAATCATCCAAAAGAGAGTTTGATGATATTTTATTACAAATTTCCAATCATAATATGCAACTACTAGTTAAAACACCAAAACCGATCTCTATGCTTTTCCGCCATTAGCTCCTTGTGGTGTCATAAAATCTGGAATTTTTGTCATAATACGACGTGAGTTGTGACACTCAGTAGGAAAAGAAGCAACAAAACATTTTATGCAATATTTTTCAATTTCTTTTCAAAACAAGTTGCATGGTTAACACCACCACAAACATATGGAAACACCACATCCATATACATTAATAAATTCAATCAATCCGCTCGCCCAAGGGAGCCCCCCCACGTGGGTTTAGGAAACAAAACCGTCCCCAAGGATATCTCGTATCCCAACATTATACAACAATAAATTCAATCAATCCGCTCGCCCAAGGGAGCTCCCGTGGGTTTAGGAAACAAATACCGTTTCCAAGGATATCTAAGTATCCCGTCATAAATAATCTTTAAGAATCACATTCTATGGACCATGACCCAACATTCATAATCATGCTCACAACATCGATTATCATCCATATATTAATGGAAACTTGCAAACATAAATTTAATTAAAAGAAACTTAAATAAAAGAAGAGTTTTTGGATTGTGTTACCTACCTAATCGCAATCTAAAACTATAAATAATAGAAGGAAAAGCTTTATCACCGAAGAAATTGTCTTTGATATGAACTAAAAGAATCTCTCGTTATTTCTATTAATTTAGATTTTTGTTTACTCTTTTCTTCTTAGTATGTTTACTCTTTTCTTCTTAGTATGGTTACTCTTTTCTTCTTAGTATAAGATATATACATATATATATACTCACAACCTAAAACAAGTTCCACCTAACCTCAAGTTTAAAAGTTTGGTCAAGATAAGAATCTAATAATTATGTCTTCAAAGTGATAGCTAATTATTTATGTCTACCACTACCACCTTCTTTTAATTTATTTCTCTCTAACATAATTCTTCCTTTTTATTCTTTATTAAAACAAACAGTACTATAAAGAAAAGTTGTTTCCTAGGATTCCACCAAAAAAACAAAAGAATTCAAATTTGAATATAATAAGTTATTAATACCTATTATTTCTTAACTTTCATCATTAATAACAACTAATTTCAAAAAAAGCAAAAAGATTCTTTGTCCCACTAAGAATTCTTTAATCTAAACAAAAAGAAAATAATTAATCAAAACTAATTTCAAAAAAATCAAAAGATTCTTTGTCCCACTAATAATTCTTTAATCTAAAGAAAAAGAAAAGCATTAATAATAACTAATTTCAAAATAAAAGATTCTTTAATCTAAAAAATTAACAACAACTATTTTCATCAATCAAAAGAAAAAAGTAATTAACAACAACTATTCTCATCAATCAAAAGAAAATAGAATTAACAACAACTATTTTCATCAATCAAAAAAATTCTTTTGTTCTTGGCTCAATTCATCTATTTTCAATAACAAGCTAGAATTTTATATTACATGTTTCATAATGATTCATTAATCCGATCGTCTTCAAATTTTAGAGAAGCATTTCTAATATATGGATCTATATCATATTCAATTTTTACGAAAACTCAATGGTTCAAATGAGAGTTATTGATTTTATAAGATCATTTTAAACATTTGGACAGATTGCATCATTTTACAAACAATTCACAGTAAATTCATAAAAATTCTAAATTTAGCAAACTCAACGCATAATTAAAGATAAGACATAGATCTACAACTTTTATCAAGATCAAAAATCGTTTTGATATCATCAAGATGTCCTAAGTACAGTCAAGAACATACAAAGCGAAAATGTACAAAACAATTTAGAAATCAACATCCAAGTACAAACAAACATTTTATGGTGAATATGTGATGAAATATTCTCAAATTTTAACTAGAGATACCTAAGCATGTTATCTATCAATATTAAATGCCGATCATCAATTAGATTCATAGTTTTAATCAATAAATCACTTAGATCTAATCATACAAATTCAAAATCAAGTATAACAAAAACGTAAGAGAAAGGGGATCTAGCATACTATACATTGAGCTCTACTTATCCCAATACCTTCAACATTTATAAATCAGAATTGGAAAACATTATACAGATAATATATTAAAAACATTTGGAAATTAAGCATATTTGTTCATTAAATCGTATATGCATTATACAATTTAAATCAAGTGAAGATATATTGTTTTAATTAGTTTCACTATATAAATAATTAATTTGAATAATTTTTCTCACTCTACCTATTCAGTACTAAATTTTTAATACATTTAATATCAAGCTTGGTAAAGGGGCGTCATGAATTGGTAGAGGGGCGTCAAACTAATAAGACAAAAAAGGTCATTAGAAGTAAATTCAAGTGCCCCTTATCAATAAAAAATCTGTAAATGACTAATTAGCCCTTATTGTTAATAATCAAGATTAGTAATGATAATTAAGATTAGTGTTGATTATCAAGATTAGTGTTGATAATCAAGATTAGTGTATTATAACTCTAAAATCAGATTTTTAGAGTTATAAAAAAAAAAATTGAGGAGAAGAAAACTTATGTGATATTTGTGAAACCCTAGATTTTGATTCACTCTACCAAAATGAGTGAGTCCGGTGACCCGATATACTTCTAAATTAGTTCCAATTAGCTTTTTCTCGCTCAAAATTATCTAAATTACATAACAAAATCAAAATTTTGAATTTTAGGAGAAGAACTTACAGTTGCAATTTTGCTCGTGACCAACAAGAATCGGTTAAATTTGGGGAAGATCCAATCGTAAACCCGATTACGGTTGGTAATTTAATTTAGTTACCAACAGTAACTAAATTACACGGTTGGTTGGTAACTAATGAATAGAAACCAATCAGTAACTTTTGAACCTCTGATTTGGTAAGTCATCTTAACTTTTGAAGCGAACATACATAACTATTTGATAAGTTGTTAACATTCAGGGATGATTTACGGTTGGTAAGTTTAATTGAGTTTCAAACCCGAATAAGTAACTCAAATTTTTATCTCAAAACATAAATTGATAAATATGATGCAAATAAAAACTTGAATCAACATATTCCCAAAACTAAGAACTTACGGTTGGTATTTGAGTTTAAACCAACCGTAACATCAAACAATCTAAGAACTGATTTTGAGTTTACGTATTTGAGTTATTACCAACCGTAACTAGCATAAACCCGTAAATTTCAATTTCAATTTTCATTCAAAACCCTAATTTTGATACAAAATTAACTTGAATCCAACACAATAAACTAAACCCTAACTGGGTTTTTCCAAACATTTTTCAAATCGCAGATTAATCGAAGACGATGACATTTTCGGTTTTAATGGAGGTTAGGGTTGATGGATGAGAAGAGAAGATGAAAAAAAAACTGATTTGATTTTGGTTAATTAATTTGATTTTGGTTAATTAATTTGATTTTGGTTAATTAAAAATAATTGATTTGATTTTGGTTAATTTAAGGTGAAAGGGGTAATCTAGTCATTCTACACACCTATAGGACACCCCCTAACCAATAAAAGGGACATTGCTATCACACTTGACGCCCCTCTACCAATTCAATGACGCCCATTTACCAAGCTTGTTTAATATTGTAAAACTTCCTCCTCTCTCCAAAATCCGCTGCATAACCTTTTTCTCTAAACAATTACTTAAACCTATTTTTTCATCAAAATCTTCTTCAAACCTAAATTTACTAAGATTAAACTGATTTATCAAATTATCCAAGTAAATTTAGGTTTGTAATTGTATAGTTATTTTCTTGCTTTCCATAAAAATCACATTGCTTTTTATGTTTTTGATCTTGTATATACAATGACTATTTCATTAAAATAATTCCAATTCTAATCGCCATTAGTGCATTTTGTTACAGCCTTTGAGCTATTGTATTGAAATCCGATGAGAGATTGGAAAATATATTTGAAGAAGATGAATTCCGACATGACGATGATCGATATTCATATTAAGAAGATCAATGATTATTGGAATGGATCGTGATTACAAAGATTAGCATAAACTACTTCTGCCAAGTATTTTATCTTAAAGAGGAAGAAATATCTAAATGGTTGAAGATCAATCAATATGCCATTATTCTAATTAGTCTTTTCCATTTTATTCGGTTTCATGTTGATCAAAATATTCACATTGTAAATTATTTGTATCAATCAACAAGAAGGTACAAAATATTCACATTGTAAATTATTTGTATCAATCAACAAGAAGGTATGTTTGTATACCACTTCTTTTATGTAAGAATCCAAACCTCATTATAAATGAGGTAATCAAATAAATAATTTTAAGAGTTTTCAAAGCCCCTGTTTCCATAAAAAAAACACTTAATATTTAAAATTTAGTCACATACTAGGTGAGCTTTTACGTAATTTGGAAAATATCTAGGGTTATATATACAATTTTTTTTTTGAAGCATATAATAATATATATACAAATGGTTAATATATATACAAATGGTAACAAGGCAATATCCACTTTAGATCACATACATCATCAGAAGGGTTTGGGTTCTTAATCAGTTGAATACATTTAGTTGGTTACATTCTACAGCCATATGCCTTCTCCAAAAAGTACTACAAAACCTTAACCTTAAATTCGAAAATAAATGTATGGAAAGCTACTATTAAAACACCTCCAGAGTTAAATTGAAAAGGTATTTATCAGCGAAACATCCCACAAATCTTCGATATTGGCTTTCCATGAATCAGACAAACACGAAAAAATCAAGTTCTGTCCGGGATTATGAAAGCCTTCAATGCTCAAAAAACAAAATAACAAGACATTCTTTAGTGTGGATTTCTTACATTGTATTTTTCATGGAGCATCAAATAAAAATCTCAATTTGCCAATAACCACAATTCTAAAGCAGGAACAAATTAGAAGACAAACACTCGTGCATATTATCAGAAACAAATCGATCAGAAAAAAGTAACAGATAAATTTGAGTTATGGTTTATCGACACTGATTATTCAGAAAGAAACACGGACCAATATATTGTTCATCATCTCAACCCCAACAAATTTCATTCATCATCACATGTAAAAAATAATAAAACTAAGATCAGTTTACAGATCTGAGGAAGATCAGAAGTGGTTATGGTTTATCGACATTGGTTGTTCAGAAACACGGACCAATATATTACTCATCATCTCAGCCTCAGATCATGAGATCATGTGTTGATTAAAAGAAGAAATAAATTACAATAAATAAATAAATTAAGATTGAATGAAAATAAAGGAAGAACCATCAGAGACTTAAATACTAAGAATCACGGAATCTTAATTCCAATTCATATTGTTGCAGTTATCTTTTCATCACTTGGATTCTTCCTCCTAATCAATTTTCAAACAAACACAAAACAATTGGATTGTTTTCGTGCTTCATTTTTGTACGGGTACTAAAACATCCTAAATAAACTGTTATATGCATCTTTTAAAGGTTAGGCTCAGCTCTCTAGAACCCGGCTGATATTAAAAAAACAAAAAACAACCCGGCAGCTCAGGTTCCAGCCGAGAATCTTACCTGCACCAAGTTATGATTGTGGTTTCTCTAAGAAATGACCATCTCAAATTCTGTTTAAAGGGAATTTTTATTAAAATTTGCAATTCAAATCAATTTTTTATAGGTTGTTCTGAGTTTTTATGCACTTCCAGCAAGTTTTGTTTCTGGTTAGACTCATCAAAAGAGTTGTCAAAAATATACTGCAGAACACCAGGCACAACTCCAATACACAGCAGAATACTTTGCATCAAAACTAATATCACAATTGCAAGGTGGTGTTCTCACGCTATGTCACTACGATCTTAGATTCAAGAGGATGCTCTCAGTTTGAGTTCAATTTTCTACATAAAATGGTTCACTAAAGTTACCTGAATGAAGAATCATTAAGTAATGTCAGAATAAGTCACGTCGAGGTAATAAAGAGCAAACTATAATTAACTAAACAGATTCATTTTATTTCCTTCAGCCGTTGATCAGATAATTGTAGTCTGATTTGTTGAATCGACATATTGTGATTCCGATTAAATTCTCATCACCTCAACGGCACGGCACATAAGTAAACAGCAGCTAACATTTTCAGTCCTAAAAATAGGTTGCAAACACAGTCAAGAATTCATGCTTGCACACTTTTTTTTCATTCCAAAAGGCAGAAAACAATATACGAAATATTAAAAAAAGATTTAACAGGGGAAGCTCATATTCTATGGGTAGATTGAGTCTATCATGCAATTTAGCATTCTGTACGAGGAATTTTTATAATCATCGCAACCCCAGTCTCATAAAATCTTTAACATAATCCGAAATATAACAAATCCCAAAAGTAAAATCAATTCAGAGAGATTTATGATAAGACATTGATAAAGAAATAGTGCTCATATTCTATGGGTAGATATAGTCTTTCATGCCATTGGCAATTCAGTACGAGGAATTTTTATAATCATAGCACCAAATCAAATTTCAATATGATCAAATCCAAATCATAAAAAAGAAAATCAAGAAGGCTCAGACACGCACAAATAAGGTCATCAAAATATTTTTGGTCACTGAATATGGTAATTCAATTATCAGTATCGAGAAACGTTTAGTCAGTCATCACTGCCCACGAATCGACCAAATCAAAATCAATAATAATAAGAAGAATGTGAAAAAATTGTAGAGGCGTGCGTAAGTCTAATCTCTGGATTTCTTTTTGACAGATTAGACCTTTAAACGCCACTGATTCAGTGTTAGGAGTGTTTCAATTTCATAACACATTTGATTGAATGCTATTCTATTTGATGAAAAAAACCTCCTTGAATTTGATAATTGGAAAAAGAAAAAACACAGCAGAATATTGAACTGAAAGTTAAAATCTAAACGTATATTAAAGGGGAAAAAAAGGACTTGACCAACAGACTAATCGATCTGAAGAAGAGAGTGCAGTTGCAGCGGGTGGTGGTTTAAGAACTTGTTTCTGCGTTTGATTTTATACAATAGAAGGCGATGATTTTATCATTCTACGAAACCCTAATAAAACTAAACCCTAGGTTTTCATAAAGACTATTTTATCCTTAGAATTGTACGGGTCGGGATTGTCCAGGTTTCTAAAAGAATCCTATTTTTGGGCTCTCCACGGATGGGTTTTTAGGGGCTATTTGGGGTCATGAAATAACAACTCATAGCCCCCTTATCCATCATTTTTTGTAATGTTTAATATACCCTTAATTTGATTAGTGCTAATTAACTTGATTAATGATTAGACTAATTAAAATATTAATTTTTTGTAAATTAAAAATTAATCTTTTTGAGTTTTGAAGAAGGAAAAATGGTGATTTTGGTGAAATTGTTTTGATTTTTTTTGAAGAAAAATGATGAAACGCTTCATCACAAAACTCAAGATAACCTTATAATCAACTCCCAACATCAATTTCATCAATTCAAATCCGTCAAAAATCTGGAAAAAAAAATCTAGAATTTTCTGATGTTACTATTGGGTAAATTTGTCTAACCAGACGAAATTAGTAATTTTCGCCAGGAATAGAAGATTTCAGTAGTAGATTACTTTCATTCTGGGTCGACAAGAACTCCCAACCGATTTTTTTCCTACTATTTTTTGTAAGTATCATAAACAGTTACGGCTAGGTTTTCCAAGCCGAAAATTCAAGTTACGGCTGGGGAACCTAGCCGAAAGTAAGCATTTTCAGCGGGAAAACCTAACCGAAATTAAACCTATGTTTAAATATTTTTTTATGTGATTATTTGAATAGCTTACGGCTAGGAATATCTAGCTGCATACACTCTTTTACGGTTGGGAGCTCTTACTTTCCCAACCGTACAGGTAGGTTCAGGGTTCACGGTTGGGAAACATGTATTTTCCCAACCGTAATACATGATTCACGGTTGGGAAAGCGTGAACTCCCAGTAGATTATCTGGTTTCAAAATTATTATTTTTTCTCAACTTAATCGAATTGAATTTTTAATTCGATCAAAAGTAAAAATAAATGGTGGGTTTTCTTAGTTTTTGTTTTTTTATATCATCTCTATATACGCAATGGAGAAGATGAAGAAGAAGAGAGAAAAAAAAGTAATAGATTTTTATTTTATTTTAGGATCATTATCTTCATCACTATGCAATGAAGAATCACGATGTGATGGAGAAGAAATAGAAGAGAGAAAGAATAAGATTTAAGTTTTTTAATGATCACGATTTCATCATGATAAAATTATGATCATCATTTTCATCGTGATTTTATCATGATGAAATGAAGGAGAAGAAAAGAAGAAGAAGAAGAGAAGATTAATGTTTTTTTTTATATATAATAGTATAATTATAGGAAAGGGTATATTTGACCTTTCCAATTGATTTGGTTTCCCCTATAACATTAAGTCTCCACTTAGTAAAATATCCCCCAAAAACCCATCCGTGGAGAGCCCCAATAATAGGATTCTTCTAAAATGCGAGTTGTCGCGATTTTTCGACCAATTTTTTTTTTTTGTAAACTTCGTATATTCCCAAGAAACTAACTGGGCTTTACGTAACGGGGAAAAGCCCTTCCCCTACAATCCTCCATTAGGGATGACATCAAAAAATTGTGGAAATGTTATATATCTTGTAAACTAGAGAAAGAGAGAAGGTAAGACACAAAATAGAGACGAATAAGGGGAGAAAATCTTATTAGATGTGAACAATAGACTAACATTAGAGCCTCTATTTATAGGGTTAGACACAAGGGCATCCCAGTAATAAACGGGATTTTTCCTAGATATTCTTAACATAATTACACGTTTATAACACTCTCCCAGATGACATTGTGTCTAAGCTAATTACAAATGGACCAGGAAAACTCAAAATAGAAAAACCTGAAATTACATAAGCATGTAAAGATCCGAAACATTGTTGGACACACAAATGTTGCCTCGTTAAAACCTTGACAAGGAAAACCCAGTGGGACAAAACCTTGATGAAGGAAAAGGAGTACAACTCGATGAAGTCCAGTGAATGCACCTTAATTTGATGATGACGCTCCCCACAATGAACTCACGGCCAAAACTCCACAGCCGACTACACTCGTCTCAGCCATCGATCCATCATGGCAGCAACACTAGCTCATTTCTTATTCTCTCCCATTCACATTCATGCCTCAGTTAAACACCAGAAAAATCGATCTTGCATCATCAGCTCTTATGAACATCAGACCACATCAAACTTCTCTTCTCCCTTCTGTCCATTCAAATCTTTTCTTCCAGGTCTGTCCGCATCACTAATTTCTCACTCTCTCGAAATTCAATTGCTGCTGTCGACAGAATAATACGAGACACTCAACTGCTATGATACTTTAGGTATAAAACCATCTCTGTCGCCAACAGCCAACACCGTTTTGACCACCATTCCAACTCCGATAAACCTCTCCTTAATCTCTTGGAATCAAACAATCACAACAACCATAGATGTAGCAACTTAATAGCACAAACTCATTCATCTAGAATTTACATCTCTAATGACTTGCATCTCTCTACAGCACCAAACTCCACTGCCATATGCAATCCCTACCACGACACCATCATCCATTCTCCCTTGTTGAACCGAGCAAGCATTCACCAATTGCACCGATCTCAGCAAACTACTACCCCTGACCTCTTCAGTTCGAGCTTAGAGCCACACCAAATCAGCATAAACAACATACACACAAGAACCCAGATTGTTGTTGTTAAGTGACATTGAAACAATTGGCTTGAATGACGGCTTCTATTCTCCAACTCGAGCTATCACTGCCATTATCAGCTACTAACAATCTTGACTGAATCACTATCTCTTTATCGTCATTTTGCCAGCAGTCATTATCCTCATCTCACTGATCTCGCTGCAGACTCAAGCTCCCTTGTTCTTTCCCTGATATTCCAAATCCAACCAACTCCGATTTAGACCATCTTCTTCCTTTCTCAGCCACTTTCTCTAACTCAGGTCATGTACAAGCTCCCCATACAACCACCATTAACCCATGCGATGCTTGTGAGCGTTTCCTTGTAAATCTGACCAAGGCTTCCATCTCGTATACACTGAGCTCGGAATTCACCAAAATGACGAAATGAAACCAAAAGAAAATGGAATGGACTGAAGTCTTCTTTTCTATTGATATATGCATGGGAATTGATACGTGGTGGAAATGACACCTTGTCATCCAATATCCTTGACCCAACAACACCATGTCCCCTTGCACATTTTATTTAGCTCCTTTGGTATAATAAGACAGCTTGGTGATGCTGACCGCAAAAGTGTTGGCCTGGTATCTCCACGAACTAATTAAATCAGCATGCCTCTGGTGCCATGAGCAGCTTTAGCGATTTTTGTTGTAAACTCCATTTAGTTCTTCCATTTAGCCATTTATTTTAAGAGTGATCGTAATTGTTTTTACTTTCTACAAAAGCACTAAAATGATGTTGTTAGCCAAAATATCGAGTCCTATCCAATATAAATATGGGTATCAAATATAGCACTTATGTGCTTATCAACACCCCCACACTTATATTTTGCTAGTCCTCGAGCAAAACAAAGAATTGACCCGCTACACAGCTGGTCATATAATAAGAGAGAGTTAGACCCGCTACACAGCTAGTCATGACAAATGCCATACACAAGACCCGCGACAATTTTTTTTTTATAGACCCGCTACACAGCTGGTCATAACATTCAAGAAAAAAGAAAAAAACCGCTACACAGCTGGTCATAACCCTAAAAATCATAATGATAATAATTTTTTTAAGACCCGCTACATTTGATCATCATTTTTTTTAGACCTGCTACACAGCTGGTCATAATATTCAATTTTTTTTAATTTTTTTAATCAAAATTCCTAACGACAGTGCCACTCCCCCACACTTAAACATTACATTGTCCTCAATGTAATTGAGTCATCCAACGTAGAAATTAAGATGGGAAATTCGAGCAAACAAATAAAAAGATAGAGGAAAGAAAACAAATCTGATGGGTTGACTCCCATGAAGCGAAATCGTATGGGTTGACTCCCATAAAGCATAATCATTGTATCCATGTTTGCGCACATAAAGAAGAACCTCAAACAAGGTGAGGTTGCACCAAAGTAAACTGCAAAGCATATATGTATAGTCTGAAAAGTTGGGGATCAATCTAACAAATCAGTGCAGCTGCGAAAATGAACCTACAAACACTATAACCTTCCAAAAAGATGTGTAAATTCATTCCCAAAAGAAAACAGTTCTAGTAGAGATAAACAAATAACTCACATGGAAAACAACAATAGAATGCGTATTATTTTCTATTCGGGAAGCACACTCTAAATCAGGTTCCAAATCAGCTGAAATACATTCGGTCGATACATTATCTTCACTAGAAATCAAAGGAAACAATGTATTGACAATGAAAAAAGGTACCTGATTATCAAACTCAGCACAATTGTTTAAACATGTATCTAATGGTTCAAGTTTATGAAAATCAGTAACTCTTAAATCTGGTTTAAGTCCGCTGAAATAACTTCCATAGTTGAGTTACCTTGATTAACCATTGGAGGGCACAATGCATTGACAATGTCAATAAGCATTGGATCATCAGAATCTTCAAAGTATGCTAAACAAACAGATAAAGGCTCAAAATTATCGATACAAGTTATCTGACCAATATCAATATGTTCAACATTCACATCTGCATTTATAAAATCACAAGATGGATCAACGAAAGAGGATCTCAATGGGACAACAATATCATGAATCACCTCATCATTATCTGCAACTAGAATCTCATTATTCGAATGACTAGAAGGTATCTCATGATGAACGTCTACTGTCTCAAAGTCGGTAGACTCAACAATAGTATCTTTTGTATAAACAGATTCCTCTAAATCATCATCTGCATATAACTATTGGCATGCTATAATTCTTAACCTTTGATCCAAACTAGGTGGTGTGTGTTTGTAATACTTCTCATATATCATTAGAGGCGATTCTTCACTTACCTCATGTGGATCAGAAACTCCATATCGTTTCCTATGCATGTATTCACCAAGCATCATCTCTGATGAGGTTGCCTGGTGATTTGAACTTCTACGCTTATATTCTGCCAATGTCATCTTAGATGACGTCTCCTCGGAAGCACTCATCATCCTCAAAATGGAACCTGAAATAAAATTCTAAAACACAAAAAATGTCAAAAGGAAAAAGAAATCCTAAAATAAAATAAAAATATTGTACAAAAATAAAAATAAATAAAATAAAAACCAAACCAAACTAGGTTAGCACAACAACCTGTTCAATTAATGTAGTAGTATGTCGTTGGAGCTTAGCTTGTTAGGATTCCAACTAGTTTCATGTAATAATATTTATCTAATATAAATTAATAAATTTTAAAAAACCAAACTATTTACAAATCAAAAATACTAATTACAATATTACACAACACCTCCCCGGCAATGACGCCAAAAATTGATAAAATCCTGGATACCTATATGTAATAACCGCAATCGCATGGTGTCTAAATTGTAGACAGAGGCAAGTATGGGTCGTTCCCACGAGGAGAGGTGGAAATACTTTAATCAATATCTCTAATCGACTAACCAATAAAAGATGTTTGTGATATTTTTAGATTGTAAGAACAAAGAAAATAAATTAAACTAATAAAATAAATCCAATGGGAGTCTTGGTAACCAAGGTTTATAATATCCACCACAACTTCTTTTCAATTACTGAAATGAAACATAATCCATGAACTATTTATCATTCGTTCTATCAACATCACATATTATATGTATTAGAGTCGCAAATATCACTGGAACGCCCTAAGCATGGCACATCAAAAGATTAAACCGAAGCAAGCACCATCAAATTGCATTAGCGAGAAAGTTATACGAAACTAAAATATTAATTCACAAATATTATATGGCTCTTCTAAGCATAACCCATCAAAGATATTAACCCCTAGCATGGAATTATCAAATAATGAGACGAAAATATATTATGAACCTAAAAATTACGCGCAAAGGTTTAAAAAACAGGTGAAGCAACAACTCATTTCATCATTAAATCAAAATATAAAATCATGGAATTAATTTATTCAAATCATAATAGTCTTTTGCTAAATAATATTCAATTGAAAATAGCCTAAAACTCAATGTGGTTTCAACATAAACCCTAGTTACAAAAATCTTAGAAAAACATGGCTTTCTCAAAAGCCATAAACATATCAATTAAAGAGAATTACACGCTAATCGAAAATGGAATTGAAATCGAAACTCCAAACCCTTCTTTTTCTCTCTTCTCGTCGGCCTCCTCCTTCTTTTTCTCTGTCGCTCTCCGTATCTATCAAGTGAAGCAAAAGAATGCAAAATAAAACCTAACCACATCGGCTAAGGCCCAGTCCATCACCGGTTTCCAAATCCAGGCCACGTCCAAGCTCTTTCCAAAACCCGAGCTCCACTGCCAACACCCTTTTTAGTCCATTCACTTCCCCAAATCTGACTGCGCAGCTCAAGTTACATTTCAAGACCTGCTATGAGTCCCAACTTCAAGCCACAACTCCTTCCTTTGAGGACTGCAACACCTCAACCAAGTTCAGTCCAACAACAACCCAAATACTAATCCTTAAAAGAAGCTTCAATTAACATAGCTTATGAAAGTGAGTCCTATATCACTTAAGGACAAGTACTTGGGATCACCACTGTTCACGAATAAGTCTAAAGTGAAAGCCTTCCACCCTGTGATTGATCTCATAAAAAACAGGATGGGGGGTTGGAATAACAAAACCATTAATCCGGCAGGGAAAATGGTCTTGATTAAACATGTTACCTCAACCATGGCTAACTACCAGATGAGCACATTTAAGGTACCAAAAGCCATAACAGAAGAGATGAACAAAATCCAAAGGGATTTCTTTTGGGGAAAGAATAAGGAAAATCGAAAGGAGTGTATTTAAAATCTTGGGATGGAAGTTGCATCCCTTTGGAAGAGGGAGGTCTAGGTTTTATTAACTTAGAAAAATTTAACAGTGCTATCATCTCCAAGATGGGTTGGCGAATGCTACAACAACCTGATACTTTGGGTGCAAAAATAATGCATGCAAAGTATTTTGAAAATTCTGATTCATGCATATGTCGGCAATCCCCAAACCAACCGACTCTTGGGTCTGGAAAGGGATTTTAGATGGCATTGCAAACATCCAAAAATTCGGAAAATGACAGGTGGGCGAGGGGAACAAAATTAATATATGGTTGGACAGTTGGGTACATGACTTAGATTTTCTAATCTGTAAACCTGCCAACTGCCCACCAAATATAGAAATGGTCACTGATCTTATAGATGCAAACCATCATTGGGATAGTATTCTGATCCATAATCTTTTTTTTGAACCCATTGCTAGCAAAATTATGCAAACTAAGATAAATGTAGGACATGGGGACAAAGTGTTTTGGCCCTTGACTAAGGAAGGAAACTTCACGGTCAAATCTCTATACAAGAAACTAACACAAAATAACCATAATGGGCTAGTAGCAAAAAATTGGATAGCCATCTGGAAGCTGGCAGTTTCTCCTTCCATCAAAGTCTTTCTCTGGAAAGCAGCTCACTCTATTCTCCCAACAGGAGTACGAATGGGAAAACACTTGCACTACATTGACAAAGTATGCAACATATGTAACTGCCATGAGGAGTCCACCTCCCATCTCTTCATGCAATGTTCTCTTGCTCATCAGGTGTGGAGAGAATTACATTTGGAACCAAATGAAGTTTTTGGACACAGAGATGATTTCCATGATTGGCTGTCAAACATACTAAATAAGGAAGTTCATAGAGACCTTAACATGGGATGGGTCCAAATGTGTATTACGGTTATATGGCACATTTGGAAAGCCAGATGTAACCTGGTATTTGAAAAGAAAACACCAAATGCAACCAGCATAGCTGAAGGGATCATTCACTATATTAACACTCAAAAAACTGTCAATGGTGGAAACAATCCGAATATTATGAATGTTTTATACACAAAAGAAAAGGCGGAAAATCAAATCATTGAATTCAGGCCTAAAAGGGAAAACCCGATCATGTTTACCTTGAAAATTAATGTGGCAACTTTCCTAGACTCTGCCACAGGGAAACATGGAATGGGGCTATTTCTTTTTGATCACACAGGTTACTGTAGGGGAGCAAGAGGGGCGGCTTTTGGGCAATGTTCCGATGAAGAGGTAAAACAAAGGGCGGCTTTGGATGCTTACGGCTGGGCAGCTACTTTAGGAAGCAGAATGGACTTTGAGTCCAACTCCTGCCAAATAATAAAACTGATCAGGGGCAAGTATGCAGTGAAGGTGGTAGAGCGGTTCTCATAAGACTACGATGGAAAGGTAGTTTTCGAAATTGGAACATGGAGCACAACAAACGACAGGGAAAATTTCTTGGCGATAAGCCTGGCTAAACGAAGCATCAACTGTAATTTCAACAGGTCATGGGACCAATTTTCTGTAAAAAATGTAATTCAAATCATGAGCGGCAGTAATTTGTTTTCAAACCTAAGTCACCATCAGGGAGACAATGTTGTAGCTGATTCAAATATTGTAGCTGCAAACCGAGAGGTCTCTGGTAGACTGCTCAGCAGCACCAACTCTCTGGTTACGAATGCAGTATGAGGTGCTCTTTTTAGCCTCTTTATCTATAAAAAAAAAAAAAAAAAACCCAAATACGAACACAACAAACCCCCAACAGTATCTTCCATGAATCTCCAAAACTGTCTTCGCTTACAGCTGCAACCATCGTCACTCAACGTCAATTACAGACAAAACCCATCAGTACCAGCAATTTACTCAACCCGTCTTGAACAATTGATGCCCTTTCTATAAGCTTAATGCCACTGACATGATGAGGAAAACTTGGTTGCGAGTGAATAACGGCAGCGGCTTGAAACCCATCTATCCGAATCTCTCCACGAATCTCGATCTCGCCCCACAATGAACTCACATCCAAAACTCCACAGCCGACTGCACTCGTCTCAGCCATCGATCCATCATGGCAGCAATACCATCTCCTTTCTTATTCTCTCCCATTCACATTCTTGCCTCAGTTAAACACCAGAAAAATCGATCTTGCATCATCAGCTCTTATGAACATCAGACCACAGCAAACTTCTCTTCTCCCTTTTGTCCATTCAAATCTTTTCTTTCAGGTCTGTCCGCATCACCAATTTCTCACTCTCTCGAAATTCAATTGCTGCTGTCGACAGAATAATACGAGACACTCCACTGCTATGAGACTTTAGGTATAAAACCATCTCTGTCGCCAACAGCCAACACCGTTTTGACCACCATTCCAACTCCGATAAACCTCTCCTTAATCTCTTGGAATCAAATAATCGCAACAACTTGGAATCAAATAATCACAACAACCATAGATATAGCAACTCAATCGCACAAACTCATTCAGCTGGAATTTACATCCCTAATGACTTGCATCTCTCTACAGCACCAAACTCCACTGCCATCTGCAATCCCTGCCACGGCACCATCTTCCATTCTCCCTCGTTGAACCGAGCAAGCATTCACCAATTGCACCGAGCTCAGCAAACTACTACCCCTGACCACTTTAGTTCGAACTCAGAGCCACACCAAATCAGCATAAATAACATACACACAAGAACCCAGATTGTTGTTGTTAAGTGACATTGAAACAATTGGCTTGAATGACGGCTTCTATTCTCCAACTCGAGCTATCACTGCCATTATCAGCTACTAACAATCTTGACTGAATCACTATCTCTTCATCGTCATTCTGCCAGCAGTCATTATCCTTATCTCACTGATCTCGCTGCAGACTCAAGCTCCCTTGTTCTTTCCCTAATATTCCAAATCCAACCAACTCCGATTTCAACCATCTTCTTCCTTTCTCAGTCACTTTCTCTAACTCAGGTCATGTCCAAGCTCCCCATACAACCATCATTAGCCCATGCGATGCTTGTGAGCGTCTCCTTGTAAATCTGACCAAGGCTTCCATCTCGTATACACTGAGCTCGGAATTCACCAAAATGACGAAATGAAACCAAAAGAAAATGGAATGGACTGAAGTCTTCTTTTCTGTTGATATATGCATGGGAATTGATACGCGGTGGAAATGACACCTTGTCATCCACTATCCTTGACCCAACAACACCATGTCCCCTTGCACATTTTCTTTAGCTCCTTTGGTATAATAAGACAGCTTGGTGGTGCTGACCGCAAAAGTGTTGGCTTGGTATCTCCACGAACTAATTAACTCAGCATGCCTCTGGTGCCATGAGCAGCTTTGGTGATTTTTGTTGTAAACGCCATTTAGTTCTTCCATTTAGCCATTTATTCTCCGAGTGATCGAAATTGTTTGTACTTTCTACAAAAGCACTAAAATGATGTTGTTAGCCAAAATATCGAGCCATATCCAATATAAATATGGGTATCAAATATAGCACTTACGTGCTTATCAGTAGGGTGAGGTAAACCGGACTTTTGAGGATTATAAGCATTGAACTCATGTGTTTTGTTTACTGCCTTAGTAGTCACAGATAGAGGAGTAGGAACGACATGCCGAAAAGCAGCAGAATTTCTAGCATTCCATAGTTCCCACAAAATGAAAGGGAAAATGCACTCTTTAAGATATTGATGACCATGAGGGAAGATTCTAACATTGTTGAGAATCCATTCAAGGTTTACATGGTTCCCTAAGACGGAGCATATCCAATGTTATTGAGTCCATTGCCAAATATTTTGCGTCCAAGGACACTGAATAAAAAGATGATCTATAGACTCTTGGTCTGAACAACAAACAGTGTTGGGGGAGGCTTACGAAATCCGAGCCGCTATGCGCAATACGAAACCTACACGAGCAATGAAACACAATGCGGAAATACACGAACTATGACGATATAGAAGCAATCACACAACACCGGCAATTACGTGGAAAAACCCCTCCAAGGTGAAGGGTAAAAAACCACGGGCAAATCTTCCACTATAACAATAATGAGTTACACACAATTCTCCCAAATTTGGGGATAACAACAACCTCAAGGTGCCTATAGCACTTGGATATCAATTTGCCTAATTACACTCACCCCTAAGGATGGATCAACAATTCATTCATATATAATATGAGATTCACTATCAATTTAAGAATAAGAAGTGATTTGAGATACTTACTACTAGGGTTTGACAAACCCTAGATTTTTCCCCCTTTGAAGAGATGTGGAAATTGATCAATCAATTCTCCACCAAAACAACCAAAAGATCCTTCAACAAGAACTCTTTCTTTTCCTCTTCAAGATGCTTCAATCTCACCAAAAATTGGTGGTTTAAACTCTCTACCTCACTTGCTCTCTTTCTCTTCTTCCTCTCTTTCTCTTTCTTCTCTAAAACAAAGAAGAAGCTCCCGTGAGAATGAAAAACATTCTCCTGGTGCCTTTTGTACACAAAACCAAAACAAAAAGCAGACCCTATGTAGCTACCCCCATTGGTTAAGGGGACTCCGGGACTATTGGGTCCATAAGGAGTAAACCCAACAAACAGGACATCTATCATAAATAGGCAGTCCTCGCTAACACAAGTTAGCTCTGACCAGGTTTTTTTCTGTGACTAAGCAGCCACAAAAAGTGTCTAATATGAGAAGGAGTTGGCAAGTGCCATAGTTTCGTCCACTGCCTATTACCCGCAAGTTTCCCAAAATTTTCTAAACATAAATAGTTGTAGACACTCTTATCAGTTGGTTGACCACTCTTGTCTATGCTCCAAACAAGTCGATCCTGTTTCAGATGAAAACAACATACATCAATTGCTTTAATCTGCTCCTGGATTTGAGGAGAAATGAAATTTTCAAGAGAAGACATATCCCATTGGCCAGTCTATAAATTGATTAGATCGGATACCTTAAATTCACGAAGATTCTCAGGTATATTATCCACAACAGAACTTAGGGGTATAGTAGCAACCCAGTTATCTTGCCAAACAATAATGTTAGATCCATCACCAACAGACCATTTCAAACTAGTTTTGAGGATGTCCCTTCCCCTCATTAAACTTTTCCAATACCAAGAAGCTTTTTTGGGGATAGAACATGACCATATGGACTGATCTTTCACATAATTAGCCTTAAACAGCTGAGAAACCATTCTAGCAGAATCCGTAAGAATTTTCCAAGCAGACTTGACAAGAAATGCAAGGTTATGAAATTCTAAATCTCTTATACCTAGTGCTGCCATCCATATGGGTTTGCAGACAGAATCCCATGTTATAGGATGCATTCTTTTCGTCCCATCCCGATTGGTCCACACAAAATCCCTTCTTAGCTTGTCAACACTCTTAAGTACACCCTTAGGAATTATGAGAGTGGACATAAGATGATTCAAAGGTGGTGATAAGTCGGAGAACCGACTTTGTTTTACCGCAAGTGCACGGTGTCAAAATTGCACACAATAGCAAGCACGGTTCGTTCCCTCAAGGAGTGTGAAAACTACTACTAATCAATATCAAGAATTAACTAATCAAGATGCAATATTTCAAAGGTTGTTGTACTAAGAAAATAAGCTAACAATTAGAATAAGCAAATTATAAGAAATGGTAATCAAGGAAGTGGAAGTATTAGGGCTATGGAATCCGTTGTAGGTTAGGTTTCACTCATGTTCTATCACAAAGGTCTCATTTAACTCATGTACAATAGCAAACCTAGCCATCAAAACACGGAAGATATTTTCAGTTAAGAACAATAGACAAGAATTATCAAGAGGATATGTTTATTCTCTAACCTAAAGATAGAAATCCAAAGTACTAGGCATACATGGCATACATAGTCAAAGAACTATCGTAAATCATTTATCACCAAGGTTCTATATGGATGTTGTTCAAGAATTCAACAATGTAGTATACAAGGCATAAGACATGAAAAAACTCATAAAACAATCACCCCAAATATGAGAAACACAAACATGAAGTTACGCTTTTATTTTCGAAACCATTGTCTAAGAACATAAGCGATTTAACCTACAAGTTCATCCTTCACCTTAATATGATTTAGCAACTCATGGCTTTCTCAAAATCCAAAGAAATTGATAGCGAAAATAATAATCTAAACATCGCAAAGTAAGAAAATTTAAACCTAGTTTCCTCCCCCCTTCCAATTCTTCTTCACTGGGTATATATATCTGCGCTGCTGGTACTCGTGTATGGACTGTACAAATATTACCGGAGGCCCATTCAATCACTGACCCTGACTTCCAAAATTCAGGCACACCACCAACTTAGCTTTCCATTCTCCAACCAGCCAATGGTTACCAGGCACTCGACCAGAACACCAAATCTTGTCTTATGGAACAACCATCCACATTCTTCTCCATCTCGGTAAACCACCATTTTCTATTGTTATTGTTGAATCAATAGAACCTGCAATATACCATTCTTATGGACTGAAATACAACTAGTAAGAGTGTTGCAGCCAACTGATGCTTCTCACAACCAATTCGGCACCCTCCAACATGCACATCGGAACTTCCATTTTCGCCTGCAGACCTGTGCTCCTTCAACGAATTCATCCATAGAAAACCAACAACAACACCTCTTCTTTGCTCCAACTTCATAATAAACAATCACCAGAAATCCATTGCAGTCTCCAACTTGAAAACATAAATCCATCACTGCCTGTAATTATATTGCAGACCCATTATCATGAATTTACTCTCAAGAATTTCTATTGGACCCATCTGAGTTCAATCCAGAATCCCCTGAATTCGACAACCACTGCTTCAATCAATTGAACCCCAATTCCATATGTCGTTTCTGTTTAACTCTTGTTCTTTATTCAATCTCAAAACCCCACAACAGCTCCATCGTCACTGTAAAACCAAATCGAGTGTGAACCCAACCTTGTTCACAGACAAAATCCCTAAATTCCATCTCCATTTACACCTCAAGAACTTCTCCAACAGCCACCATTAGTTTTGAGAGAACAAAACTCGGCCTCCATTCGATTTCCACCAGCTGCAACTGGATTCAAAATTCTTCTTAATCTCCATCTTCCTTACCAATTCGAAGAACATCAGATCAGCGCCATAATCACTATCTCCATCAACAGAAACCCTTCGAACATCAGCTGCTTGGATGGCAACTGTAGGACCTCCACGGACAGCCGTACCCTCTCCGGCCACGGCCACATAGCACCGATACTGTCCCCACTTGACCACCTTGATGTTAGGTGTGGGGTTTTCATCCAAAAGGCCTCGGTACTATGTATGGAGAATGCCTGCTTATATATCACCATATGGAACTTGTTCTCCTCCATGTGGGACTATCCTTAGCAACCCCATGTGTGACTCACATGTGTGTATTTGAGCCACACAACTCCAACAATCTCCACCTTGGCGAGAATACACACCACCTCGCCACCTCCGTCCGTATGCTACCAATCGGACAATGATTAATGCCACCAGATGCTCTTGGAACACTACTCATACTTTGAGCTTCCCGGCTCCACCGCGACCTTCCGACTACCAAGATTCCATAACCACTCTTCTTCCAGACTCGGCAGGCTCCACCTTGCTCGATACCATTTTGTAGGACCTCACGGACCGCCGCACTCTCCAAGACACGCCCACATAACACCGATACTGTCCCCACTTGACCACCTTGATGTTAGGTGTGGGGTTTTCATCTAAAAGGCCTCGGTACTATGTATGGAGAATGTCTTGCTTATATATCACCATATGGAACTTGTTCTCCTCCATGTGTGTATTTGAGCCACACAACTCCAACAGCAACGATTATTCATTTAAGATGATGCTCTCAGATCCCTTTCTCTGTTAAGAACTCCACCAGCTTGATTGAGAAATGATTGAGAGATGAGAATATCTTCTTCTCGTTTTGGTACGAACAAGATGTGGTGGAAATGGTGCCACGTTGTCCATTTATCCTTCTCACCCTCTAATGCCCTGACGTGCTTGAAATGAAGACTACCTAGCCCATTACTGACTTGTCCGAGAGCTACCTTCAATGGCTGACTACCATGAGTTGAGCCCTGCCTTTGTTGTGCTGTGATCCAATGCTGGTGATGTTATCGCAAACGCCACTTTAGCTTTCAATTAAGCCATTTATTTTCCGGGTAAACAGATTCACTTATATTTCCTGCAAATGACTTAAAACAATATTATTAGCTAAATATCGAGACCTAGCTAGTATAAATGTGGGTATAAAAATATCGCACTTACGTGCTTATCAGGTGGACCTAAAACAGATTTAACTAATACATCTCTACCTGCAAAATTGGGTGTTTTATTCTTCCAACCATGCATTTTATTGGTCATATTTAGTAAAAGATCATTATAATTTGTACTCCTACTCCTTCCCCATTGAAGATAGCATCCAAGATATTTCCCAGGGCTACTACTAAGCCTCATTTACAACCCTCTAGTAGGACTCATGGACAATCTTTTATGCATACGGGGAGAAAAATGACACTTGATTTAGAGTCATTGACAATCTAACCAGACCAGTTGCAGTATGTATCGAGAATAGCTCTAATACCTTGAACATTGGCTAAAGTAGCATGTAGAAACAAGACAGTGTCGTCAGCATAAAAAACATGTGTTACCTCAGGAACACCAGCACCGATTTTGAACCCATGAACCTTCTGTTGTGTAGTGCCCTGATGTATTAATCGAGAAAGTACTTCAAGCCCAGTGATAAACAAATATGGAGACAAGGGGTCTCCTTGTCTCAGCCCTCGTTGTGGTTTAAATTCGACTCCAGGAGCGCCATTCACTAAAACTTGATAAGAAACAGTGGACATACATTGTTGAATCCATCTCCTCCAACAATTGTTGAAACTCAATGCTTCAAGAACTTGATTAATGAAATCCCAATTTATTTTATCATAAGCTTTCTCAAAATCTATCTTTATAGCCATCCAACCCCTTTTCCCTTTCTTAGATTTAATGGAATGGCACAACTCATTAGTGGTCATAATAGCATCAAACATAGACCTTCCTTGGACAAAGGCATGTTGAGATGGATTAATGAATTTGTCTAGGAAAGGTTTAAATCCGGCGACCAATATCTTAGAGATAATTTTGTAAGCAAAGTTACAAAGACTAATGGGTCTAAAATGCTTGACCATAGAAGGGTTTTGTATTTTAGGTATAAGGGTAATGAAAGTTTAGTTAATGGTTGGGTGCATATAATGGGATGTGAAAAATTCCTGGACCATTCTACAGACAGAATCACCTATTATGTCCCAATTCCTGAGATAAAAAAGGCCTTGAACCCTATCCGGACCTGGCGCTTTAAGTGGACCCATAATCCTAACGGTATCCCAAATTTCTTAATTAGTGACATGCCGACTAACCCAAGAATTATCCTCATCACTAATAACTCTAGGAAGTAACTTCCTCAAATCAGGATGCTGATGAGGTTGAGGACCAAAGTATACCTGTGTAAAATAATTTGTAATTATCTTCTCAATCTCTTGTTCTTTATAAATCCATTTCCCATTATCCTGCTTCAGAGCATTAGTAGAATTACTATGTAGTCTCTCCATAGTAGAGACATGTGAGAATCTGGTATTAAGATTCCCATATCTTAGCCATTGTACTCTAGATTTTTGATCCCAAAAAATCTCTTCTAGGTGAAGCCAATGAAGATAAGAATTGAGACAATGAGCTTCATATGCTTTATTAGGAAGAGTAGGATGATCACTGAATCTTAGTTGGGCCACAACTAAAGCATCTCTAGCATCCTCAACATTTCTGACCAAAGACCCAAATACTTCCTTGTTCCATTTCCTAGATGTAGATGGTGGATTTTCGACAAGGGCTAAAATCTTAAAACCATAATTATACATACTCATGATCCAGCAATCAGATGAGTATTGAGGCTCGTGTCTCTCATTGAAGCATGAAAGCTCATGCCGCAAGAACCTCTGACTGAGAATACTGTCTCTCAAAGAATATGTAGATGTGCAGTCTCTCAACTGAGGCAACGACATATCTCATGAATACTGAACAATTTCAGTAATTACTTATGTATATAATCGAACGATTGGACGGCTCCTAGATAGCTTGCCTGCTAGTATATAGAAATAACGTGTTCAGGATGTAACAATATTTTTCCTGACTATGTAAAAGAAATATAACGCTTCAACAAGCTCATCTCACTCAATTTTCAAATAATTAATGCTCCTAGACAGCATGCCTGCTAGTATAGGGCCATCAATTAATTATTTCTAATCCTTAAATTCATTAACTGAATATTTGGAAATATTATACGCTCTTCATAATATTTCATTACTTCAATTCGTGGTTCTTCCCAGCAGAATTCTACGAGTTAGTGATAAATATTCAACGTATGGGGATCTGAGCCGCTGTCGAGTAAGCCCCGACCGAAATGGTACAAGTGTATTCAACAATAATGCACTAACGAGCACCTGAATGCACGAACGCGCATTCCAAATTCCGAAGGAACGATGAACCTATGGAAAATAGGAAGAAAAATAATAAAAAAAAAATATTAGCTAAGGCGAGAGGGGACTGGGACTACCGGCCGACCATTCATGTCGTGGCCAGTCCCACGCCTAATTCTTTATTTTATCATATTTTTTTTATTTTTCCTTAATCTCATGAAAATCCCTTCATTTGAACAAAACTCCTTCGTTTGAGGAAACTCCTCAGTTTCATGGTGTTTCCTTCACACAAAGGAAATAATATAAAATTGGGAAACATGTCATGGGACCGGGTCTACTAGCCGTCCGGCTATGCCCTTGTTGTGGCCGGTCCCACACCTCATGATTCCTTATTATTTTATTATTATCTCCTTCGTCTTATGAAAACTCATTAATTTCATGATATTTCCTTCAAATCACGAAAATAATATAAAATTAGGGAAGATTCACGGGACCATGCCCTAGCCATGGTCGATCCCATATGCCCCTTATTATTAATATGAAAAGGGCCCATAAAGGCTTTTATTAACAAAAGGAAACAAATAAAAGTTTACAGAGATTTGGCAGGGAGGCGCGCGACAAGTTGCGCCCCGATGCCTCTTATTATTATTATTATTATTATTTATTTATTTTAAACTTATTATAAGATTATTACATGAAACTAGTTGGAAGCCTAACAAGCTAGGCTCCAACGACATACTACTACATTAATCGAACAGGTTGTTGTGCTAGCCTACCAGCGAGCCTCATGGGTAACCTTGCCAAGGGGAGCCGAAGTGGGAGGGGGGGCGAGATTGTGTCACAAGGGGGAAAACTAACACTACCTTCCATGTTAATTCCTGCAATATTACGCCATTGGGGACTTGAACCTGGGACCTCCTGGAACGCATGAAACTTCGGGGAACGGGGATGACCAGCTGAGCTAGGGCCCGTTATTTATTATTATTATTATTATTATTATTATTATTATTATTTCCTTCATCTCATGGAAACTCCTTCACTTCAAGGAAACTCCTTAGTTTCAACAAACTCCTTGATTTCATGATATTTCCCTAAAATCGTGAAAATAATATAAAATTAGGAAAAGTGCCATGGGATCAGGCTTATTGGCCGTCCGGCCGGCTATGCCTTAGCCATAGCCGATCCCATACTTCATGATTCCTTATTTTATTATTATTTCCTTCATCTTATGAAGTTCCCTCAGTTTGCGCAAAAATCTTGATTTCTTCGTATTTTCTCAAAATGTTGCTCAAAAGCAGATCAGAAAATATCAAAATTCTCAGGACTGAGACATGAACACTTTGGTGATATAACCATATTACCTTGACCGACCAAGGTTGGATCTTTGGCTTGCAAGAGGCCGGTCCCACACATTTTCATCATTTGACCTAATTTGTTCACATTAGGTTCAAACTCTTCCAAACAATTTGGAATTTCATAAAACGATCGTCAGTCGGTCCCATGACCAACCAAGGCCGGTTTCATGACCCCTTGGTCGGTCCCCCCTCTATTTATAATTAGGTTTCATCACCTAAGTCTGAGATGATCATTATTTTAATAAATGATTAAACTAGCATTTAATCATCCTTTCACCAACTGGTCTTCAAGAGACTTTGGTATTTGCTCATTTGAGCATCTGGGTGCTACATGGTCGATCCATCATCCCATGAAGCCGTTCCCTCCTTCACTTCGTGGTTGATTTTCAATAAATCATCAATTGATCAATAATTGGTCGAAATTAGGGTTTTCGAATCCAAGGTTTATAATTCCAGATTCAAACGCTAATAATTTTACGTCGATCCCATGATCAACATTTTAATTGATTATACTCGGTTCAGTTGCCAGTATTTTTAATTAATATTTTATTTAGTTATGTTACCAATAATTCATCAAACGAGCAACATTTGCTCAGACTGAGGAGTATTGGTTCAACTATCAATATTCTACAAATCATCAAATGAGAAATGTTTGCTCACCTTAACTATCAACATTTACTCGAGAATTATACCTCTGTCTCAGCAGACACGTTCAATTCATGAGTCTTAGGATATTTGCAAATCACGTTAGACTCAGCAATACAAGGACTCATCGTCTCATAAAGTCAGCAATTGACTAACTAAATACACGTCTGCCTTGCAGACTCCACAATCACGAGACATCAATCGTGTCACATGGGGGAAATCAACTAGAGTTTTGGTTTGGCGGTCTAAAACACGTGTGTTCATACACATGATGAGAATGTGAGCAAGTCGTGCAAGGAGTTTCCTCCGCACGGTCGCTCCCTTTTTGCATCCATTGTCTTGGTTTAAGCCGGATTCCTACAGATTGATCTCTCGAATTCAAAGCACTCACTTTTTGCAGTGCATCTGTGTGAGGTTAGACAATTCGCTCGGTTCAAGAAGTTTCCTCCATACGTTTGTCTCCTTGATTCCTTAAAAACCAGCAACTCGTTTTTTCCCATCTACAGATTGGCGACCACAGTGGAAGATTAATCTCATGGTTGTAACCCCAATTCTCATAAAAGGTGGCCGGTCTTAGGTCTGGTTTAGTTACCAACTCGGGTTCAACACCCGACACTAATATCGCAAGCTCTAGTGGTACTGCTAATACCACTCTTCCTGCACAACCTTCCAATACTACTCCTCCAAATACTGGTGCTCTAGTTAGTAATCGCTCATGTAAGCAATGGTACTAGCGCCGTTAATAATCATCTCTTCGGTCGTTCTCTTGAAGAAGGCAGAGAAAATCCGCCTACTATAGGTGATATCATGAAGGTGCAAGAGACTCTTGCCAAGAATCAGGTTGACATGGCTTCCACTTAAAATGAATTATGCAATTATCTCAAGACTCTTACAGACAATATGTCAGAGAAAGCTCTGGAGAAAGGAAAATCTAAAGAAACATCTTCAGACGTTGATCCTGAAGTCACTCCAATCCATGTAGTAAATGATGAGGAAGTTCCTAATGCGGCAGACAATCCACCGGCGAAAGAACCATCCAGCTTCATCACTCGTGAAGACCGAGAACGCCTTTTGGAGGATCGTGGAAAGGATAAGATTCCATCTGTCCACCGTACATCACCAACCTCCATACCCTGATGCTACGCAAAGGATTCCTCTGCCAAAAGGTTATAGCTCTCCAATATTCACCTTTTTTTTTATAGAACAAGCAATGCTCGAGAACATGTTTCTCAATTTCTGGAAGCACTGGGTGAACACGAGTTCATCTGAAAGAATTTTTAAAGCCTCTGAAAGGCAGGGCATATACCTGGTACAACAACATAGCACCGGGAAGTATCACAAATTTGGGAGAAATGGTTAATGCTTTCTACAGAAAATATTTCTTCGTTTCAGAGAAAATCACCATCTCTGATCTTGGAAGGATATTTCAAAGGAGAAATGAACATCCTAATGATTATGTGAAAAGGTTCAGAGTTCAAGCTCTGGACTGTCATGATCCAAATGTCACAGAACAACAACTCGTGGACTTGTGCATTAATGGAATGATTCCAGACTACATGGCTTTATTGGAAAATTTCAGGTTCCAGGCGTTCTCAGAACTTCATGAAGCGTCTAAGAGATCAGCAACTACTGCACCTGCTTTATTGGAGAGAGCTAAAACTATAAAAGCTGAAGAACCACGAGAAACTCGAGGTAGCAGATGTTTAATCAACAAATAGTACAAACTCCAAACTTCCATAAATGTTGTTGCAGAAGGGAGCAAACGAAAATCTGAGCCACAGCGCAAGCATACTTCTTCGACCCCTTCGAAAGCACAAAGGAAGGATAATCAAACTCGAGATGCACAAGCTCCTACCCAACACGCAGGAGATGGTCAAGAAGCACCTGATTTCCCTTTTTCCATCGAAGAGGTGATTTAATTATTAGATGTCTGGGTTCAAGACAGTGTAATTAAGTTAGCATATGTCAAGAAAGAACCAACTGAAGAAGACATGGAAAATCCTCATTATTGTCGCTTTCATCGATTCATCAATCATCCCACAAAGGACTACAGAATTTTGAAGCGTATATTCCAAGAAAAAGTCAAATCGGGAGAACTTAACTTGGGGACTGAAGCAGTGCACAAATACCCTCTGCCGGTCAGAACCTTCACTCTCTCTGAACCACCCGTCAAGGAAGCAATTCAATCCTTAATCGAGCATGTCTGCGAATTGCTGTACTTATCAAAGGCTCAAAGGAAAGACATGTTTGCTGCATTGAATCACATCGTGTCAGGAAAGGGTTTATTGATCCAGGAGAAATTTCATGAGCCTTTAACAACAGATAAAGAAATGTACGACTAGGGTCTTCTCACCACAGTCCATCTCAAAGGAAACGAGTTCAAACGAGCATTGATAGATGTTGCAACTGCTTTCAATGGTATCCCTTTGAAAACTCTCAGAGCTGCTGGTATCACACGACAAGAATCCATTCATGCTCAAGTATTAATCATGGATCACGAAGGGATGCCCAGAGATGCTTACCACCATACTACTCTCAAGGTGAATGTAAACTCAACCTGGATAGAAACCAAATTTTACATAATCCGAGAAGATCCAAGATATGATATGATCCTTGGACGTACGTGCATCCATGCTGGAAAGGTAACTCCAACACATTCAATTACACATTTATCCATTGAGGAAACCTCTGATTCGGAAGAAGAAATAGAAGATATTTCGTCGTTTGAGTATCTGAAGGAAGTCAAAACCTTGATGGAGCTGACACAAAATCCTGAAGAAAATGCAAATGCTTTCATCAAAAGGTTTCGCGCTCAAGCAAGTTGATAAGCACGGTTGTGCTATATTTTATACCCATATTTATATTAGTTAGGACTTGATAATTTTACTAATACCATTATTTTAGTGCTTTTACAGAAAGTACAAACAAATCCGTTTATCCTCGAAATATACGGCTAAACTGGAAGCAAAATGGCATTTGCGAGTAAACTGATGTCACTGCTCATGGGCATCACTACCTGAAGTACTAATCCTATAATGTCAGTAACCACCATGTGGATTCCACGGCACAACATGGGAAGCATGGAATTGCCTTGACTTATTCGAAGCACGTGAACTCCACTTGGAGTGCTGGTATCATTTATTTAAGTCTCTTTTACCTATCTAAGTTGGAAATGAAACAAGATGGAGGCTCACGGAAGGTACAGATATTGGGGATTTGGTGTTTGATCGAGACTTAGTTTGCGGCAATTCTTGCAACAACAGTTGTCGGAGACAGGAGATGTGGCTGAGACTTAGCCTGACAGAATGGAGAACTGAAGTAGATGAAGGTGTGATAAGACATCGGAGTAATGGGGGTATGAAAGTGCGAAGAATCTTGTAGTAGCTGAAGTAATCAGGACACGAGCTAAGATGTGGATTTGCAGCCGCTGGGTGTCAAGTTGGACGGACAGAATAGGAAAGTTAAGATGTGTGTCGACTGGAGTTTGGAAGGGTGATGCTGGTTTTCAGTCGAGCAGTCTTGAGATGTAAGTGAAGATGGACTTAGTGAAGTTGGGTCTTGCTGCTGAGCGATAAATATTCGTGGTGTTGGGTGAGAAGTTTGTTGGCTGATTTGATCCGAGAGGGCTTGCCGGTGCTTGTACAACGAGTGGTGACGTGACTCGGAATCTTAAGAAGTCATTGTGGTGATTCAATGGAGCTGAACCTAGAGAGAAGAAGCTGGTGCTGTGACCGAAAATGATGGACATAAACAATGGAATACGAATGGTGGCTTCTGCAGTTGAAATTTGATTGGTGTTGACTGGTTAATGGTGAGATGCATGTCGATGGTCGGTACTGCTAGATGGATGTGTGTGGAAGTTCTTAAGCTACAGAAATGACAGAGTTCATGGGTTTGTTTGGTCTGAAAGTGGTAATTTTGAGCTGCTAACATCGATGAAGAGATGTGAATGGAAGAGAATACGAAAAGAGCTTGGACGGCAGCAAGGATATGGGGTTTGTTCTGATGCAACCAACAAAGGAGCTGCTATTTCATTAAGGGTTGACGAATAGTTTGTGATAGCCATGTTCTTTAGTTTGGTCTGAATTTGAATGGTGGGCCTGGAATGGGTCCTCTGGTGTGAAGAGATTAAGAAGTGATGCAGCCAGATGGTGGAGAAAGTCAGCAAGACATTTACCAAATTAGTGCGCATGGATTGTGTGTGGCAAATCAATTGGACATGCACGGAAAGAAAATCAAGTCATTTAATTATATTATATTTCCATGTTTGGATGGGAAAAAAAGGAGGCCGAACTGGAATCTTTTGGGGGAGGAGGCCGCCTAGAGATTTAAGCTGCGGCTACGACCGAACAGTGAATAGCTAGGGTTTGAAGCTTATTTCTCCATTTTGACTAGCTAGGATTGATTTGAATATTTTTATGTCTTTTGAGAAAGCCATGGTTAGCTAGAACCATGTTAGGGTTTAGGTAGAACCCAATTTTATTATGAAAACTCTACATTTATATGCTTAATAATGGGTTGATTGATTATTAGTTTTTCTTCATAATAGCTTGGTATATAATTGCTCATGTGATTTTCTAGATTATTTATGCTTTTGAATTGATATTTTGTGCTTCGGTTAAATCCCTAGACGTGGTATGCAAGGATAGATAGGTAATGCTTTAGGATCACTATATAAGAAGCGAAGAAAACTATAGCGGAGAAACAATATTTGATAATGCATGAAATATATTTTAAAAGATTAGTAGAGTTTGCATAATTAATTTGTGGAAACCGAAAACTCTAATAACCTCATTCCCATTTTGTTTATCGTTAAATTTATTTATTATTCCCTTTTGTTCCGAATATCTGAAAAATCGTTAAATATCATCTTGTTGATTACTTAGTTTTTGGTATTAGTTAGTAGAGTATTTCACACTCCTCGTGGGAACGACCTGTACTTGCCATTGTTCTACTAGTTAGACACTATGCACTTGCAGTATTATTATTGTAGGTTTCCCAACCTATCACAAGTCTTATTCCTCCTCATGTGTCCATATTATCAGTTTTCAAACATTCTGCTTTGGTTCGAGGGCTTTACTCCACCAAAAACTTAGTTATTGAAAAAAGATATGAATGGATAACCTTACCTCAGCAATATTTCACCAAGTGGTTGGAGGCAGAACCTCTCCGAATCGAGCACCTCACTAATACAGTCATTGCTGAAATAATGGTTGAACAAGACAAGCAGTATCCTAGATACTCGCCCCTCCGTTAATGTCCATATGTGCCGCAAGATTGGAAGGCTTCGACAACATGGAATTCCACTACACGAAGAATTCCAAACCAACAGAATATATTCAGGGCACGAACAATCAAGTCTAACAAGTTACAGGAAGGGGATTTAGTTCTCAAAAAAAACTAAGCGTAACTCTCATTCTGCAAAAAAACTCCAAATGGGAAGGACCTTTTATGATCTATAAGTCTTTTGCTGGAGGATACTATAGATTGATCAACATGGACGGAAAAGTGAATGTGGCAGTAATACACGAAACATGGCTCAAAGCATTCGATGCCTAAGAGATTGGATATTTGAGGTATTTGGGTTCAAGGCATGGCCGCCTGAAATACCCGAATTTGGCATTTAAGATTTTCTTTCACTGTATTTCAATTTCCTCCAAAATGTTTGCAATACTTGCATTCAACAATATCAAAATTCAGTTTACTTAAAGAAAATCTCTAACAAATCCAAAGAAAATCCCTAATCATCTACTTATCCAAAAAACAATCAAAACCAAAAATAAAACCTCACATCTCTCAGAAGTTTAGAAGTCTAAGAGATTATGAAATAAAATCAGCAAAGTAAGATTTTCGCTCCTATGCATCCTTCAAGACTTGTAAAGCCGCATTCTCTATGTTCAGCTCTTCAGTCAATCTAGCAATCTTGTCTTCCTTTTCCGTCACACCATCATTGGGAAAGGGTATGTTATTCTCACATGAGTCCTTGATAGCATTTATCTTCTTACGAAGCCACTTCACGTTGAAACCAAGTCTCTCAGAATTCTCCAAGTTGAACTCCCAATCAAAGAGTACATCTGGAGTAACAATATTTCTAGCTCTGGTGCAAATATCATTTATAACATGCAAGATAACTCCTACTTGCATTGTTAAAGAATAAGCACGCTTGGGGTCTCTGTCAAGGATGATATGACCAAACTCCCTCATATCTTCTCGTACAAGCCTGCATATCCAATATGAACGTTGAATTCGCCAACTAGTTCGTGATATTGGAGTGATGCGCCAAATGGAGGATCAAAAGAAACTCCTGCGCTTGGATATTCACGCACCACAATACAATTTTCAAAGATCGGAGCAACTTCTACAGTCAAGTGATAAGTGCATAATTCATATGATTTTA
>JAJJWX010001182.1:0-82211 GCA_023529315.1 Papaver bracteatum
ACTGCATTCTGACGATCAAAAATCTGAAAAATCCCAGTCATACACCCGATTTGTTTCTGCAGATCTGAGCTATCTTCTGTTAGGGCTTGTAGAAGTTTAGCAGACATTACCACTTCTTTCTTTCTCTCTTCAACTACACAAAAAAAAAATTTGTGTTTTTCCAACAGATTCTTTACTTTTAAGCAAAACCCAGATCAGAAAAAATCAAAGTCTTCGTCGACATAAAAGGAGAACATGATGCTAGTCTCGCAATCCAACAGTAGCACACTACAGCTCCATTACAGTGTTTTTGAGAATTATTTTTCTGTTTTCAGTTATTTGTTGAGAAGCCCTTTATCCAGATACTAGTAATGGCAATGATCATGACCACCACAAACCCAATACTATTCCAAATCCAAACAACATGATGATGAATATCTCTGGAGCAGGAAGAAATTATTAGTTACAGAACAGACCCCAAGAAAGAATTTTTGGTCTGGGGGTTTGTTATTAAGAAAAGAAAGAAAAATGGGTAGTTTCAGAGAAGAAAAACATCCCTGTGAACCATATCTACTGGCATTTCAATGTAACCAGAAGAGGAAATCAATAAGAAATTAGAGAAGAAAAGGAGATCATGTGGGGAGAGATAGAGATGGGAGTGAGTGAGGGAGTGGGTTTTTTTTTTTTTTTTCCGAATCTAGAATTACTAAAAAAAGATGAAAATACAACTTGTCATAAAAAACGATCCCAAAACCGTTTCCAACTTTTTGTCTCACATTTTTTTTTCCGTGGATCCCACTGGCCCCGCGGAGGACAGAAAGGGTCATGCTATTATTTTGTTTTTGTGTCTTGTTTGTTTTGTGGTCGTTTTTTTTTTGACGGTTTGAAAAGAATTTTTCTTTTCTTTTTCTCTTTGTGTTCTGTAAAGTCTGACAGCATTTGAATGCTTTTTCAACGGTAGTATTGTACAATACTATATTTGTATGGATTCCGGATTCCGAGAAGAAAAAACCAACAAGATTTGTTGGCCATTCTGATTTTGATGTTAGGTTTTCTCGTGTAAAGTGCAATGTCGACTCAACCAAACAAAGTTTTCTAGCCATGGGGGGCCAATGGAAATATCTTGTTGCATGGGGTGAAAGGGTGAAAGTAAAGCTAGGCATCTTTTCTTCTTCTTTAAAATCTGAATCTGACTCAGTGTCTGACTCAATCCTGGTCAGATGTCAGATTGTTAGGTTTGCTCCTGGAAAGTGCAATGTCCATATAACTAAACAAAGTTGGAGCCAATGGATTTAAGGAAACATCTTGTTGCATGGGGTGAAAGTAAAGCTAGGCATCTTTTTTTTTCGATGTTTGAGTCGGACTTGGTCAAACGTTTGTTTTTTAATCCTCCGATGTCTTACTCGAGATCTTTATATGTCGTGTGTACTTGAGTCAGATATAAAATTGAATCTGATTTGACATTTGACTCGGTCCTGGTCATATAGAAATTACTCGTCCTATGTATTTGAGTTGGATAAAAAATTGTGTTGAATAGAAAAGATTATATTGAAGGAAAAACCAAATCGAACATACAAAGGCAAAGGCAAAAAGCCACCATTGAGCAGGTGTATGATTGAATTGAGCCAAATGAAATAAGTGAGACACACATGTAACATGTCGGATACATACGTCTTAGACTTAAACGAGTCAGTTGAGTAAAGAAAGAAAAACCAGTACCTATTGTAATTTCCTTTGGTTTAACAGAAAATTTTTCGGAAAATGGGTCATTTGTCCAAATATTTTTAAAATATGGTTTAAATGGACGATTAAAAATTAGTATGAGTGAAATGGATATCAAAAAAATAACATGGATGAAACTGGATTCATCCTAACTTAAACTTAAAAAATAGCAAGGATGAAACTGGATGAATCCTGATGTAAATTAAAAATAAGAAAAAATATTTGAAAATGGGTAGGATGAAACTGTTTACATCCTGGCTATTTTTACATTTTTGTCCATTTAAACAGTATCAAAATCTAGATATCTTTTTCACCTAGAAATTGTTGATTTTTGTATTTTTGACCAATTTTGTGAAAAATCTAGTGTTCATGAATGAAAAACTCGATTAACATACTTTCAAAGATTAGTCCAGCTGGTCAGGAATCTGACTCTCAGGTTTGGAGATATAGTTTCCATTCCAGAGTTTGAGATAACCTATATATATATATATATCCAGAAAATGATAAAAAATGAAAACAAAAAATGCTTAACACCACCCCCTTCTTAAGTTTGTGTTTATGCACGTTTTAGTCATAAGTCAGTTTGCAAACACACTTTATGGTTTGTTTTTTTTTTGTTTAAAACTTCAAATTAATCAAACTTTTGACATCTTCTAAAACACATAAAGTGAGGATGCATTGCATCCTTTTTATGAGTTTCAATAGGTTGAACCTAATCGGCCTTTCTAGTGTTTTCTCTAGTCAACAAGAAAAAAAACTGATGAACGTACGCAGCACATCAAGGAGGCAGGTTTAAGGATTTAAAGAGAGTTTGGTATAATAATCAATCCAACTATTCATATATTAATGTGATTTGATAATTCGCAGGGTGGATCCCAAATTCATTTCATTTTCTTCAGTCGTCATTCAATCACATAATCAGCTAATTCGTAACCTGAACTTTGGTTGGTTTGGTGAGGGAACAATGGTGATGCAAGTTCCAAAACTTAACCGACTTACGGGTACAAACATATACTACCGACAGACAAAATTATGGTCCACTCACACGATACCAAAATTTACGTGATCTCTAGTGACCATTTGATTCTTCTAATGATCTTCTGCTGAAGAGGCTAGAGCCCATTTTGCATGTTTCCGGCAAAAATGAGTGGTTTTGTATGTGGACCGAGTCACCATCTCCTTATCGTCGCCCTATCCGAAGAAAACAAATTCATTAAACTATTGCATGTTTTATTTTGTTTCCAAGTGAAAGAAAACAATGTTTTTGTATGTCACTATGTTTTACTGATTCAGTTGTCTATTTAAACAGATATATATAGGGAATAGCTCGACAATTGTCTTTATTACTCCCTCCGTCCCTATTATATAAGCGGAGTTTTGAAAATTTGTAGTCCCATTAAATAGGCGGACTTTCAATTCCAAGATGAGTTTTTCCATATTTTGCCCTTATTTATTATAGGTAATTATTACCAAAATTAAGATAATGTTTCTAATGTTGGAAATTGTACAAAGGGTAAAACAGGAAAGATGATGGATATGTATGAAACCAAGAAAATTTCTTATTCTAAGAGAAACTCACTTCTCCGCCTATATATTAGGGACGGAGGGAGTATATACTAGTAAGTACGCACGCGCGATGCGAGTGTCTTTCTGTCTAAGAGGTTATTCTTTCTCAATTTTCGTTATTGCTGCTAGTTTAGCTAAGTTAAACACGGTGATTATGTAATTGAGATCTCTCAAGGGTTGTTGCTGATTCTGAAACTTCCAAATGAATATATCATGGAGGTGCCGGTGGTGTTGTGTTAGGAACTTGTACCTTCATCTTGAGTCGCCCTTGAGGAACTTGCGGATCTTAAGTTCTTCAAAGAAAAAAGCATGGCATAGTATATGCCAGTATACAACTTGCATTGGGCCCTGGGGTGTAATTCTTTTTTGATATTGGGCCTTACGGACTTCACTGTAGTAGTGTTCGCCTGAAATACAATTTGAGAAAACAAAACAAACAAAAACCCACGTATGTATGGGATGCGTATTTAGTGGCTGCACTTGCAACACGTCTCGTTATAGAACCATCCAAACACGTGTGTAGAGCGTAGAAAGTCTTCTTCTCTTATTATCTCCCCCTCTCTATACTCAACCACCATCACCACCTGGTTCACTTTTCACTCTCTGTCGTTCACCATCTTCTTCTAGTACACAACACACATAACTTCTGCTATAAGCTTAATTTTGCAATTTTAAACACTGATAAACACTGCTATTTAGGACTGTATGGGAATCAGTCCTAAATAGAATTGTAAATCCAATAGGCGTTGTTTTCTTAGGATCCGATCAAGTATATGTGTACTCTAATCACAACCTTATTGAATCGCAATCTTATGATAACAATTGTGAATCAATTTTGAAAGAAAATTCATTGTTTAAAGGGAATTGAAAAGAAAGATGGATGTTATCTGAAAAATGGTGGTGGCAGAGGTGATGGAAGTAGTGGTGACAGCCTAACGACGGAGGTGGGGAAAACATCAATGGGGTAGTTTAGATTTGAAGGTACCGGTAACTTAAATTCGACAGTGGGTGGTGGTTTAAATTGTTCCGCGAAAAAAAGAAAAACGCAGCTATTGGTGGCAACAGTGGTTGAGCTGATGGTAAACGTGGTGGAGTTAGCGGTGGTGATGCCGGAGGTGGTGCTTGGGACAGTAACTGTGGAACAACCATGGTGTAATGGTGTTTTTTTAATTTAAGCGTCCAATTCGTGTTTTTCAGATTTAACGGGGGTATGGGGGGATTATTTGGATTTTAAGGGGGTATTCGTGTCCAAAAAATAGTAACCAAAAATATATGGGACACCAAAAGGAGGCATTTTCTTTATTATAACTAGTATAACACGCACGCGCGATGCGCTTGCAGTTTTGTTCCATAGCAAATCGAACTCGTCTATCTCGTATAGTTTATGTTATTGCCGCTTGTTTAGCCTTTTATGCAATTGCACATCTCTCTGGCGTGTATTCAACTTCCATGTAACCCACAACAAAACCTGTTTTTTCTAAGAATTATTCTTTCTTCTTTTTTGAAACAACATAGCAATAAGTCATCACAAATTGTATATAATTGTATATATGAATGGTAAAACTATACCAAATTTAAAAATGGATAGACCCTCTAATGCTCTTACTAATCAGAGACACAACCAATGACACACATTACTCCTCGCCTCATCTGCCAGACATAGATGGAAGATCTTTCGTCAAACGGTATATATAATTCTACAAAAATTTAAGTTAATCACTGCATACATAATTCTATGAACACTTAACTCAATCACTACATACATCACTAATTAGTAGTATTTATGAAGATGTTCCATATGTTTTCCATTCTCAACTATTTTCACTTATTCTTTTTATTTTTTTTGATCGGCAACTATTTTCACATAATGGAAAAATCATTATAGAAGAGGAATTTTTCTTGCACATGAACAAAATATTAATATCATGTTTCACAATAAGAGATTGCAAATGTTCTGCCAGTCATTTTTAGAAAGAATTTTTCTTGCAACAACTATTAATTAACGTCAGAGGATTCCAAAGCGTATGAAATCTCATTATGGGCTTAACAATGAGAGAATATGAATATACATCTCATATGCTGTTGTGATACAATTACATGTTGCTTGCTATATGACAAACTTAAGTTCTAAAAAGTCCTCATAAAGGTGAGCTGGCGTTGACAATGCATTAAGTTCAGTGTGCTTAAGTTCTAAAAAGTCCCCTGGGCAATAGAGTTGGTGAGCAGGCAATGCATTATACGCACATACTCCCTGTATATGTTTCTTTCTGTCTTTGCTTCTTGCTTAAAGCCTAAGTATCATGACACATGTGTAGAAAGCTTCTATTATCAGTGACCATTTAAGGGTGCTTAGGAGTATTGAAAACCTCGTTAAATAACTGTGGGTTTGAGAAAGTATGCCAGCCAGGAGCTCATTAGGTTGATGGTTTGAAGCCAACTCAGTTGCCACACTTATGGACATGATCCTCTCAAATACCTCAATATATTGAGTTCACAGGCAATTTTTGTAACAATAAACTTATCAATGAGCATGAAATTAGGAAGGACCCGAAACAAATTATAGGTTGAAGGTCGTATTCCTCTCAAACATTTTCACAAATAGGTACAATTCAAGAATATTAGTTTAACAAACAGCAGTTGAATAAATCCCCTAGTAATGTTCATCAAAATGACGGAAGCAAGTGAAAATAAAAGAACAACACAACATGAATAAATTCGGAGAGGGGTTCAAAAAGAGAAAAAAATCGAATTGTAGCATGGATGTACCCGGTGATTGTGATTGTATAAGTGTGGTTTAGCTAGGTTAAACCTTCTATTTTTGTGTAATCTCGAATCATATAGAGAATCACAGTGTTATCCTTGCTTCAGATTGAAGATCGAATACTGTAAGACCTGATTTTGAAGAGAAGTTTTTTTTTGTGTTTGGTTTAAAAATTAAAAATCGATTGGTTTTGATTTTGGTATGAAATTAAAAATCAATAGGGTATGGATTTGGTTTTAAACTAGAATGCCCCTCGGTTGTTTGATTGATTTTGTAACTTCAAAGGAGATTAATTTGGTTAGGGAAAAAAGAATCAGCCTCGATTGTTCTTCCTTTGAGTGTTAGAGGAGATTCCTTTTTGTTTTCGTTGAAGCTGGGTTTTTTAGTTTTGGCAACGAAGACTGCCCCTCGTTTTTTTCAGAGTTACGAAACTTTCAGCAAAAATTTAGAATCACGGAAGGGTAGAATAGTAACTTCCTGTCGGACGGTAAAAAAAGACTCCGGTCGAAAAAAGGGTCTTTTCTTTATATTAGTTAGATTAGATAAGATAAGATAAGATAAGATATTCTGTGATCAATAAAAGGGTTCTAAAATCATCTTATTGGCCATTTTGATCCATGTACACCTAAGAAATCTAGATTTGGATGACTAGCTGAGTAATTCAGAGGAAGAAACAAAAATATGAGATTGAAAGGTTAACATGTGATCTAGGGTGTTTGATGTTAACATTACTAATTATGAACATATCATGGCCATGTTCTTTCCCTCCAACAACAGAAATCTTGAGTATGACGCTTAAAGGATGAGCATCCATGAGCATCTCGAGTCAAATCCGGTATATTTGCTTCTTATTTTTTGCGGATGGGTGTCCGGCGACGCCCGTGCCTGCATCTTGGAGGTAGGAAACTCATCCAAGAAGGAAATTTGAAACGCGATTTCAAAAATGGACCCATGGGGAGCTCCGGGTCTGGACGACTTCCATCATGGTTTCTTTGAACAATTGGCATATTTTAGGCCATGAAATTGTGGTGTGTATTCATGATCTTTTCTACACCGAAACTTTGCATGCGTAGTTCAACACCACCTTCTTGACATTTATGTTGAAAACTTGTGTTCTTCAAATTCCCTCGAATTTCTGACCTATTTGTCTGAGAAACACGATTTACAAGATTATCAAAAAAATTCTTATGAATCCACCATTAAATAGATTGATACCCCCAAGTTAATCAGTGTTTTTCCCAGACAAACAAGTCACTGATAATGTAAAGCAAAAAGGGTTTATTAGCCCTAAAATTAAATCTTCTTGAAGCCTTTGATTTTGTTTTCATTCACACTGATATGGGAAATTTAAAATTTTGGAAACCATTGGGCGAATGGTAAATCTTCGTAACCTAGAACCCACTTCATCCCCCAAAGTCACTGTCAGCATGATAAAATAATAACATTTTTTTAGAGGTCTCGTAAATGACAAAAGATATCTTGGCACGCCCCTGTTTTTATACTAATATCAGATATTACCCCACTCAGGAAGGTTGGAAAATAAAACTTCTCTTTAAATATGGGCGCACGGTACTTATCCAATCAATCTTAAAGCTTATCTTAGGCCTATTCCTATGCAAAAAAAAAAAAAAAAAAAAACCGTTTGACATACCAGGTGGCATGGCGAATGAATTGTGTCACTATGGGAAAATCATTGACCGACAGAGTTTTTATATATCGTTATTATTGACAACGCTGGCGATATTACAACAAGAAATGCATCAAAGGAGGTTGCAATAACTTGACGACGAGGAAGCTGGAGATAATAAACTAATCGACACTTTGATGCTCGTACATACGGGCCAAATACCTAGAGTTTCAGAGCCACAAAAAGTATTCTCAAGAAGATATATGTATCGAGGGAAGGAATTTTACCACCACAAGCTGATGCACGATTATTTTCTTCCCAATTGTGTGTACTCTGATCAAGATTTTCAACGTCGATTCCATATGCCTCGTCATCTGGTGAAAAAGATTATTGAAGAGCTTTATCGAGTAGAACCTCGGTTTAATTATCAATTTGATGAACTGAATATTAGAGGTCATAGTCCTGAACAAAAAGTTACTTTGGGTTTACGGATTCTAGATTATGGCAGACTAGCGGATGCGAACGATGAGTACCTTCGTTTGAGTAAAACAACTTCATTCACTTGCCTTTCATTATTTTATGAAGTAATAATTAATCGTTTTGGTCCAACATATTTACGAAAACCAACCGAGGAAGATGTTAGACAAATATTAAGGGAGAATGAGGAAAGAAGATTCCCAAGAATGTTAGGTAGTCTTGATTGTATGCATTGGGTATGGCACGGATGCCCTGTTTATTGGTCCGGTCAATATAAAGGTCATTATCCAAAACCAACTGTTATCCTTGCATCTGCTGCTTCCTATGATTGTTGGAAATGGCACGTTATTTTTTGTCTTCCGGGTTCACAAAATGATATTAATGTTTGCACAAGTCGCCTCTGTTTGAAGATCTGAAGTATGGAATTATTCCCCAAGTCTGTTTCATGATCAACAGCCATCAGTACTCTCATGGGTATTATCTTGCGGATGGTGTCTACCCAAAATGGTCCACCTTGGTTAAATGTTACCGTCAGCCTCCTGCCGGTGCATTGGGCCGTTTATACCGACATTTTAACAACCTCCAAATGGCAGTGAGGAAGAATGTGGAACGCACTTTTGGAATTTTAAAGAGGAAGTTCGCTAACATTTATGGGCCATATCGTGGGTTGAGTGCTCGTGAAATGCACAAGACTATGCTCACTTGCATAATTCTTCATAACATGGTCATTCAGGAAACCCGTCGTGATAAGGAGTGGACTAACTATGAAGATGAAAATCTGAGGACCGAAATACAACCACAAAGAGGCGTAAAAAAGTGGGGGTACAACAACCTCACCCAATAATTCGCTTAGCAATATGTATGGACTAACTCCAATATACGTTTAAGAGAATCAACTAGATAGTCAGACTTAATCTTAATAAAAGTACATCAAAAAGTTATATCTCACTTTCTCGATTCAATACTTACTCAAGCAAATAGAAATTTGCGAGTCTAATTGAATACAAGAGAAATTAACTTGAATGCTACCAAAAATCAATGTTCAAGTATCAATCAACAACCAAAGGTCGGATTTCCCAATTGATTGTTTCAACGCACAACCTGTGATATTTCAATTATATAACAAAATATAATGCGGAAAAGAAATAACACAGACACCAGAAGTTTTGTTAACGAGGAAACCGCAAATGAAGAAACACCCCGGGACCTAGTCCGGATTGAACACACACTGTATTAAGCCGCTATAGACACTAGCCTACTACAAACTAACTTCGGTATGGAATATAGTTGAACCCCAATCAATCTCACATTGATCCAAGGTACAGTTTGAAAAAGCGGGGGTCTAACAACCACACCCAATATTTCGATTAGAAATCTGTATGGACAAACTCCGAGTTACTTTCTATAGAATCAACTAGATAGTCATACTCAATCAATAGAAAATATCTCAAGGAGTTATTATCTCAATCTCTCGATTTGATCTTTACACAAGCAAATAGAATCTGCGAGTCTTTATCAAAGAAAGATAACTTGGATGGTACCAAAGACCAATATCCAAGTCTTAATCAATTTAAATCAACAACCAAAAGGTCGGATATTCTAATTGATTGAACAATGCACTTGTATTATTTCAATTATATAAAAAAATATAATGCGGAAAAGAAATAACACAGACACCAGAATTTTGTTAATGAGGAAACCGAAAATGCCAAAAAAAACCCGAGACCTAGTACAGATTAAACATACACTGTATTAAGCCGCTACAGACACTAGCCTACTCCAAGCTAACTTCGGTCTGGACTGTAGTTGAACCCAAATCAATCTCACACTGATCCAAGGTACATTTATGCTCCTACATCTCTGATCCCAGCAGGATAGTGCGCACTTGATTCCCTTAGCTGATCTCACCCATAACCAAGAGTTGTTAAGACCCAAATTCGAAGACTTTAATAAACAAATTTGTATCACACAGAAAAGTCTACAGTAATAGATAAATCTGTCTCCCACGAATAAACCTACAAGTTTTTGTTCCATCTTTTGATAAATCAAGGTGAACATGAACCAATTGATAAAACCAGACTTATAATCCCGAAGAACAGCTCAGCTTTATCAATCACCTCACAATAGTCTTAATCGACGCAGCAAAAAAAAGATATTGTGGAATCACAAACGATGAGAAAAAGTGTTTGTGACTAATTTTATATCTTTCTTATCGGAGATAGAAATCTCAATCCAATTATTACAATTGTACTCGTACGATAGAAACAACAAGATCAGATCACACAACTACAAGAAAAATAGTATCGGTCTGGCTTCATAATCCCAATAAAGTCTTTAAGTCGTTAACCTGGTTTTAGAAGAAGAAAACCAAAGGTTAAAGGAGAATCCACTCTAGCTTAGCAAATTAGTATTACATAGAATATGTGGGGATTTGGTTTCCCAGTTGCTAGAGTTCTCCCTTATATAGTCTCTCAAATTAGGTTTTGCAATCAATATTAGCTTACTAACAAAGCATTCAATATTCACAGTTATCTAATTCTGATCAAATTGAAATTAATGCAAGCTTATAGTTTCCATGTTTTCTCATCATGCATGTGATTTGTTGTACGAATGATAAGGAGTCGATTCATCCACCATATATGGTATGGAGTTCGCAATTCCATGTCAATCAAACTAAACACCTTATAATCTCTTTACATGTGACACTCTAGTACATTATTTTGTCGAATGAGTTGAGTTTACAACATATCCTTTTTTGGAACTTTACTACATGGAGCTGCCGACCTATAAAGCAAGAAAACTATACACTCTAATGCATGTGACCGGATGATGATACCATTGACCTGAGTTTAAAACTCGCCAGCACCATATTTTGTACCGATTCAAAAACAAAAAAGCACTGTACCCTCTAATGCATGTGAAATTCAAAAACAGATGAGTGTAATGATACCAAAATGAAATCGATCAGTGAAATAAAAGTAAAGCCAGACATCTTTTTTTCTTCTTTGAAATCTGAATCTGACTCGGTGTCTGACTCGATCTTAGTCAGATGTCATATGTCAGATTATTTGTTTTTTAATTTTTTTGGTGTCTTACTCGAGATCTTACAAGCCGTATGTATTTGAGTCACGTATAAAATTGTATCTGATTTGGTATTTGACTCGGCCTTGATCGGGTAGAATTTTTTAATGTTTACTTAAGATGTTAATCGTCGTATGTATTTGAGTCAGGTAAAAAATTATACATCTGCTTGTAGGGTAGATATATGCTTGAGTTGAGCCAAATGAAATAAGCGGGACACACATATAATAAGTCAGATACACATGCGCTAGACTCAAACGAGCCAGTTGATTTATTTATTTTCTTTTACTTTTGATAATCAAATTTCATTTGAAGTTAAAATTCAAAACAGAGTTGTCCTTCATAAACTTGGGTACAGGCACCCAGTCTATCTTCATTCATGAGATTAAAAATACACATTGGAGGGTAACCCCTATAGTTACGGGTTGGTGTTGCATTAGCAGTGACAATTGCTGCCCGGTTTGCTAGTTTTCTAGTTGAAATATAATTAAAAAAATTTGAAGATGAGGAAGAAGTAAACAAAAAACTTGAGGTTTTGTCTTCCCATGTATCTTTTGCACGCCAGTCCATACTGGTTTGGAAGCCTTCCAGAAGTCTGATCAGATTGGTGTTCTGAGCTTCAATGCTTGCATCCAACAGCTCTCCAACATCCTTATTGAGAGCCGTGATTTCCATGGTTCGAACCTCCCTGCAATAGCCCAAAAAATTCCTTAAAATCATAGCCGTAGCTGTAATCATTGTATTAGTTGTTTGGTTCCAATTGGTAGTTGAATTTGAAATAACAAATAAACGAAGAAAAACCTCTAACAGCTTGTCCTACTTTATTTAGTTTTTTCGGTTTGGTAGAATAGTCTATTATTTTGGCATGCAAAACTTGATTAACACACTCTCATAGACTGGTTCAGTTGGTCGGGAATCTGACTCTCATGTGTGAAGATACAATCTCCATTCTAGAGTTTGGGATTTCATTAAAACCTTTTTTACATACATTTAAAAAAAAAATGCAATGCTAATGTTTTATATACCCAAAAAATAACAAAAATGAAAACAAAAAATGATTAACAACCCATTCTTAAGTTTGTGTTTATATATGCACGTTTTAGTCACAATTCAGTTTGCAAACACCCTTTAAGGTTTTTCCACAAATGAATCAACCTTTTGACATCTGTAAATTTGTAAAGTGAGAGCACATGTGATGCAGTGAAGCATTTTAGTGAGGTTTTAATAAGTTGAACCTAATTGGCAATGCTGCTAATGGAGGGTATCATTTTGTTTGGGGGTGTACCAAATTGCGTACAAGACGAAACATATTTTGGTAAGGGATTGATACACACCCAAGCAAAATGACACCCCTATTAGCAGCCATGCTAATCGGCCTTTCTAGTGTTTTCTATGGTCAACAAGACAAAAATGATGAACGTACGCAGCACATCAAGGAGGAGGTAGATTTAAGGATTTGTAATAATCAGTCCAACTATTCATATATTAATGTGAAGATGCTATAAAGTTGCTGCTACTGTTCTGACTTTAAATGCTCAGTAAAAGACTCAAACAACCATTATTTCGGCCAACAGAGTTCATCGTAGCTTCAACTCCAACACGTTAACGTGTATTGAGGAGCTGTTGATCGTCTCTGAAGGTTTTCACGGCAAGGTATCCGGAGATCTTAGTCGTGTCCCCTTAGTCGGCGCCATAATGTAGATGCATTTTACTACAAACTACATCCAAAGGATAGAAACATACTACTCATCTCAAATAAAAGTAAACACTCAACAATGAACACAAGATATACGTGGTTCGGTATGATTACCTACGTCCACGGGGGTGAAAGGATGAATCTTATTACTTCAAAGTGTTACAACGGTGTTGCTCTTAGTTGGATTTCCTTACAAGATGAACTTACTTCTCACTCACTTTTTCCTAGTGTTAACTCGAGTTTCTCTCTCCTTCTCTCCCAAAATTACAACCTAACTTTCTTGAATACAAGTCCCTCTATTTATAGGAGAAGTTATATACAACCAAGTTAAGGTGTTGGTCATATTACATCTATTCAGCAGTTCTGTGATCGGGCCGACTCATGTCGTCTCATGTGGCCGATGTATCTTGACTCCTCGCCTGTCTTTCGTCCGAGCCGATCTCTTCAGGTGATCTATTGATACGATATCGCATGTCTTGACTGTCGCCCTTACGGTTAGCCGATGTGACTCGTACTTTGTTATCCGTTTGACCATAGCACCTCGTTTGACCCGTCACGTCTTGTCTTGTCAGCTTTGTCAGAAGTCTGGGTCAAGTCTTGTCCGACAGCGGTAGAGCGATCATGCCCGATCCACGTGGATCCTTAAATCTCGCGCCACTAATCTTCATTCTATGCTTCGCGTCTCTTCGTGTTTGGGTGCACCAGGCCTAGGATGTTGCCACCTGGATCTGTATATAATTTACACCTACATTTATGCCCCTTCTTCCGCTCATGTGGGAGACACGAGTGGAAGAACGTCGTCCTAACTGCCCACGTCTTCGTTCATGCCACAAATTCCGCCATGCAGCGCCCCACTAACTCCACTTTATGATCGGTAACCGTCGGCGTCGGTTACAACTTTACTCCTTTAAATAGCCCGCTTCTTTCTTCCTTCTTCTTCTCTGCCATTTATTTTTATGTTCCGCCACTGTAGTTTCTTCTCCGAGATTTCTTCATTACTTTACGCTTCTATAAACCCTAGCTTTCTTGATTTTCTTCCTTCATCCCCTCCTCATCGATTGCTACAGTAGATGTTGTCGCCTCATCTCTCTCCGTCGAAAACCAAGCTTTGCACTATCTCCGTTAATGGCTTCTTCTCCCTCCATGACCGAGAAAAGGTCTGTTGATGACGTTTTTTCCGAGTTTGATGCTCCTTCACTTGATTCTCTGTTTTTGCTTGAAAGCCCTTCTAGGTATGATGATCGTGCGATGGAATCTATTTTCGCTGATAGCTCTTCTTCTATTTCTTGCAGGTCCGAGAAAAGGGTGAAAGATCTCTCTGACGAAGATTTTATTGAGCAGTTGAAGGAGAAGTACGATCTTCAAAACTACGAAGTATCCCTTCTCTCGGGCCGAAACGGTATCTTGAAGAAGACCGATATGAAGAAGCACGAGCAATCGGCTGATTGTGTGGTCATCACCTTGGGTCAACTGGAGCTAGGCCTTCGTCTTCCCCTATACAACTCTGATAGCCCTTTTTATTACGTGATTCTTTCCCAGATCAGGCCTTCTCGTGCTTTGGCTCAATGGACTGGCAATACTTTCCGAATTATGAACGAGTGGAGGGATCGCCGCGATGGTCATGGTTCTGCTGCCGATTGGTCGACCTACAAGCCCGAGGATGCTCCAGAGTATTTCGTTTCTAATTTCCTTGTCAGCTATCGATCCGGTACTTCAACCTTAGGCGATCTTGCCGGGTTTGCTTCTAGTCCTCATCGGGTTAAAACTATGCCCGATGGTGTTGAAAGGATGATGTTGGATGCTGATCCCATCGGCCAGCCCTGCAACAGGCGACCCTGCCATTCTAATGACCCGATTTATCCCCGAGATCCACTTCTTGTCCGAGGTCCAATTCTTCATGGTGACTTCCCGTCACCTACTTTTCCCGCCGAGCCCTATTCTTTCTGGGTGGTTAATAATGACAAGGCTGACAAGGTATGCGTTTTTCTTGATTTATATCTTGTTAGCTTCGGGCGTCACTTGGTCATTTATTGTTGCTTTGAAAATCTTAGGTCGTCTCCACCAAGGATGCCGGATCGTCTAGGAAAAGAGGTGCTGGCACAAGGGTTGAGGAAGACCAGGGGAAGATAACAAACATAATGATTTTCTTATAAGTACATGTACTTGCCCATATTTTTTGCCTTCACATGTTCTGACGAGACACCTTGTGCAGAAATACCCTAGGCACGATGATGATGATGCAGGCGAGGTTGACCCCAATCCTCTTAGGCGTAATCCCTCCAGAGGTAAGCAAGTTGCTAATCCACCGCCGAAAAAGGGGCCCAGTCATTGATCTTTCCGACGAAGATGAGCTGTTTGGTGAGAATGTGTCGGAGGACAAAGGCGAGGAACAGGGTATGGGCGACCAGCAGGGGCCCTTGGAGACGCCCGAGCCTAGAAGATTGTTACTGATGTACTGGTAGAGCTTCCTCGCGTGCCCCGGATCACTGAGGGATCATCCTCTAGCGCTGAAACTTCCTTTACTGTCTCTGGCCCTATTATGAACTCTCTGGGTGCGCTTACTTTCCCCAACTTTGGGAAGTACACTGATGAGGAGATGCTGAATGCAGTGCCTTTGTACGACGACATCGCCCTGACGCTTGACACTGTGGTGAGCGGTTGGTCTTAGTATGGTGATGCCCCGCTTCTGATTTTTGTTCTTATTGTCTCTTACAATGTAAACCCGTCTACTTGTGTTAGATTCTGAACCGGGTACGCCTAGATGCCGCTAATCGTCACAGAGATAGGCAATAGATAGAGTCTCTCCAACTCCAACTTCAGAATGAGAAAAGTCGTGCGAACGAGCTGGAGATCAAACTCGCCGATGCTCAAGGTATATTATCATTCTTAACTTGTGTTGATTGAGTTTATCGTGCCAATATCCTGAGTCGGGTATCCTTCTTCTTAGCCGAAGTAGCTAGTATAGGTATAGACGCTACTTCACAGTTTAGGATTATGAAGAGGAAATTGGATATTGAGAAGGGTTCAGTGGAGAATCTACGTCAGCGAATGGCAAACAAAGATGATAAGATAGACCGTCAGACTGAGGAAATTACGAGACTTGAGGACGAGCTGGGACGGCATCGTCGATTTGAGTATGATCCGACAGAGATGGATAATTTACGGGCTCATTTGGGCTCTTTCCAACGTCTTGCTGCTGAAAAAGATGCTCTAGCCACGAGTTTGGAGCAAAGGGTGGACGCTTTACAATTGCAGAATCGAGACCTTCATGAGGACCGCCGACGAATATTGAGGGATAAATATGTGGTGGAGCGAGCTAATAGCGATTTGCTGGGCCGAGTGAGTGAATTCGATAAAGTGAGGGGCGATTTAGAGTGGATTATATCGCAGCTTGCAGTGCTCCAGGTGTCACGTAATCGTTTAATAGACGAATGGAGCGAGCATAAGAAATGATGTCCTAGTAACGAGTTCAACGAGCAATGCTACAACGAGCTAACCATGAAGTTTTCTAAGGCCGAGGATGAATTGTCCAAGTCTGTGGAGTCACTTAAATCCGTGTTACCAGCTCTTTCAGGTCTCATGCGCGACGTGTTGAAGCAGTTCCTTAGACTTAGACTATGCCTTGAGAAACCAATAAACCACGATGTGTAATCCGCACTTGTTATGTTTTTGTAGGCGAGCAGTAACGTTCTCACAAGTTGGATCTGGAAGTCCGACGATTGAAGCAGGTCGAGGCCGATCTGGGTTCCAAGTTAGCTGAAGCCGAGGAAAGCACCTCTCAGATTACCCAACGGATCGAGGACGAACGCATCGCTCATGCAGAGGAGTTAGACCAGAAGGTTCAGTCGGGCATTATGGACTGGGTGGAGAAGAAGCGGCTCGAGGTTGCGCAGAAGAAGGCCGGCGCTACTTCTCCCAAGGCTTGAATTTTGTTTTTGTGGTGTTGTGTCACTATGTTGCCCCTTCCATCGGGTTGTAAATCGCTTTGAACACTTCTCCCCTTTTTATTTCCGATACATTGCTTGTTTGTTTTAATGGGGGTGTTGCGTCGCCGATGTTGTTTGTTTTATTTCCGTTAAACTATTCTTCTCGCCCGGTTGCATGACATTTTCCGTACGTTTTTAATAGTCGTGTGACGCAATCGAATTATGTTTTGTTTCACATGTTATTCCTGCAACCATTGTTCAAGTAAGTTAGTATTTTAACCATTTCTGTCGAACACACCCAACAAGGAGGGTCATCGGGCCCTATGCCATGTCCTGATTGGGGTATCTCATTACTATATCTTTGGATTCAGTGGAAGGGTACCAGTCATCCTAGTTCTAGGCCCGATACTCCCGAGCGGTTATCGACCAACCAATCTCGGGAAAGTGGACACGCCCACTTGCGATGGGGGTGACCTTTTCAGATGTAAGTAGGACACCTAGCTGAGTAGACCTCGCGTCTAAACAACCTTTGGAACTGGTTTCCAACCACCAGAACCCTTAGGCTACCTCGGCACTTGCACACTGCCACTGCCCCGAGTTCGAATAGCCAGGCGACTGTAAGGCACCTCGGCACTTCCACACTGGCGTTGCCCCGAGTACGAATGCCCATTCGAGTGTAAGTCACCTCGACACTTCCATACTGGCTTTGCCCCGAGTACGAATGACCATTCGAGTGTAAGTCACCTCGGCACTTCCACATTGGCATTTCCCCGAGTACGAATGACCATTAGTCGCTCATGCCCTATCTCATACCCCTCACGGTTTCAAAGAGATAGAAGACACGTTTGCTTACTGTTTTTCCGCATCGCCCGTCAAGGATGGTAGAGCTTCAAGAACCTGATGTTCCATGGTTTGAGCTCTTTTGTTCCGTCGAGTCGCAGCAGCCGATATGATCCCTCGCCCACCTTAGATTCAATTATATATGGCCCGCCCCACTTTGGTGCTAGTTTTCCGCCCTTTTTGTCGCGCTCCAATTCAGCCAAAAATTTCAACACCTGCTGCCCGGGATTAAATTCTCTTGGTCAGACGCGCTTGTTGTATTCTCACTGTAACCTCCTTTGGTAATTTTCCATTTTTTGTAACGCCATTTATCTTGTCTCTTCCAAGTCGTCGAGTTTAGCCAAGATTAGATCGGACGATACGTTGCGCCTCCAAGCTTCTGTCCTTATGGTAGGGATCATGCCTTCTGTTGGTAAGATTGCCTCAGTTCCGTAGGTAAGCATAAACGGAGAGAATCCCGTAGCTTCTCGTCGTGTGGTTCTGTATGCCCATAGGACATTATATAGCTCCTCGCACCAATTGCCATATTCCCCATCCAGTTTGTTCTTCATGTTGTCGGCGATAGTCTTATTAGTAATCTCGGCCTGCCCATTGCACTGGGGGTAAATCGGGGTAGCTTTGCTCTTCCTGATGTTGTAAGTGTTGAATAGAAGATCAATGTTCTCGCCCTGTAATTGTTTTCCATTATCAGAGAAGATCGCTGCCGGGACCCCGAAGCGACAAACGATATGTTCCCAAATAAACTTAAAGACATCTTTGTCCCGAATATGCCTTAGTGGTGCCGCCTCTACCCACTTGGTAAAATAATCAGTGGCCACGATCAGATACTTCCTTTGCCCTGTTCCTACATGTAATGGCCCGACAATGTCCACACCCCACTTAGCAAAGGGCCACGTACTTATGATTGAGTTTAACGGTACTCAGGGAGCATGGATTTTCTTCCCAAAATGCTGACATTCTTCGCAAGATTTCGTCATTTGCTTTGCATCTTCGTTCATGTACATCCAAAAGTATCCCATCGTTTTTGCCTTGACCGACAAGCTTCTACCCGAACTGTGATTTCCGGCCGCTCCGTAGTGCAGCACGTGTAGGATTATGTGTTCCTCCTCTTTACTCAAGCATCGTAGGAGTGGTCCTAGGTAGGATTTCCGATATAAGATCCCTTCCCTTAACTCGTAGCCGCCCGACTTGCTTTTGATTTTATTTATCTCGGGCCGACCCTTGGGTAGCTCGCCTGTTTCGAGATACTGATGTATCGGTTTTCTCCAATCGCCTTCCTTGTATCGCTCGGCTGTGTTGATAGCCACGTCGACCCGTACTTCAGGTGTTTCTGGGATAGAAGGGGTAAGGAGCCTCATAACACGAATGCCTTCAATGCTCGGGTCTACCAGCTGTGAGGCGATGTATGATAGAGCGTCCGAGTGTCTGTTATCTTTTCGGAAAATGTGGCAGAATTTAATGTTTGGAATTTGGTTGATGTAAAATTGGGCGAGTTCCCAATACTTTTGCAGCACAGGATCGTGTGTAGCGTATTGGCCCGTAATCTGCCGGATCACTAGTTATGAGTCACTAGTTAAGCGGACCTCTTGCAGCCCCATCTCCACGATTATTCGTAAGGCATGGATCACCACTTCATATTCGGTGACGTTGTTCGTTGCCTTGAATTCTAGTCGGAATGAGTGCACGATCTTCCTCCCTTTTGGTGTGGTAAATACTAGCCCGAGACCTGATCCTTCTTTGTTTGATGCCCCGTCGACGAATACCTCCCATCGTGTAGGACTATTGGAAGCTAATAGGTCCGCTGGTTCCTCTTGTTCTTCTACCATTCCGGGTACATCTTCTACCTCGTCCTCATCACTGAGGGGGAAATCTGCCAAGAAATCGGCCACTACTTGCCCTTTAATCGCGGTTCTCGTCTCGTACACCACATCATATTGTTTGATTATGGCTCCCCATTTGGAGATTCTCCCTGATCGCTCAGCACTATCCAAAACTGCTTTGATAGGCGATTTGGTGAGCACCCGTATTCGATGAGCTTGAAAATAGGTTCGAAGTTTAGATGCGGCAAAGGCTAGCGCGAGCACCATCTGTTCCATTCTCGTATAGTTTCTCTCGGTCGGGCTTAATATTTTACTAGTGAAATACACTGGCTTCTACACATTCCCCTCCAATTTTACTCGCACTGCACTAATGGCATAGGGCGTCACCCCCAAGTATAGGGTGAGAATTTCTGACGGCTCGGGCCTCTGAAGAACCGGGAGGCTATCTAGGTGTAACTTGATATTTTGAAAGGCCTCTTCGCTGGCGTCCGTCCATTGGAATTTTTCTCCCTTCTTCAAAATGTCGTAAAAGGCCTTGCATTTGTCCGATGACCGTGATACAAATCGCCCCAATGCAGCTATGCAACCATTTAGTTTCTGCACGTCATTTAACGTCGCGGGAGATGGCATTTCAAGGACTGCCTGGACCTTCTCGGGATCTGCTTCTATTCCCCTGGGGGTGATGATGTAGCCTAGGAATTTCCCCGACGTGACCCAAAAGTCTCATTTGGCGGGATTAATCTTCATCTTGTGCTTCCTCATTGTTTGAAAAATCTCTCGAAGGTCTCGGACGTGGTTCTTAGATCGGCGACTCTTAACTAACATGTCGTCCACGTAAACCTCTATGGTGTCGTGAATCTTGTCTTCAAACATGTCGCCTACCAATCTTTGGTACGTAGCCCCAGCATTTCTAAGTCTGAATGGCATCTTGGTGTAACAATACAATCCTCTTGGTGTGAATAAGGAAGTATGCTCCTGATCCTCGGGCGCCAATGGTATTTGGTTGTAGCCCATGTACCCATCCATTAAGGTCATCGCCTCGTATCCGACTATTGATTCTACCAATTGATCTATGCTGGGAAGAGGGAAACTGTCCTTCAGGCAGGCCTTGTTTAAGTCACTGAAATCAATACATATTCTGACTCCTCCCTTCTTTTTTGGTACAACGACCATGTTGGATATCCACTGTGGGTAATGAGATTTCCTAATTATTCCGGATTCTTGTAGCTTCTTCAGCTCAACCTCGACTGTCGCTTGTAATTCTGGCGTGATACGCCTCATCTTTTGTCTAACCGGCTTGAACCTCGGATCAATCTTTAAATGGTGGCAGCATACCTTCGGGTCAATACCCTCCAAATCGCGCACTTTCTAGGCGAATGCACCCAAGTTTTCCTTTAATAATATCGTGAGTTGACTTGCTTGCTCGTCCAATAGTAATGCCCTGATCCTTACTACCTTGGGTTCTGCTATCGTTCCCAAGTTTACTTCTAGAGTCGGCTCAACTGTCGAGAAGTTTGATTTGGCCTCCCGGGCTATGGACGCTTCCTTTAACTGCTATAAAGGGTCTTGCTCTTGAGTCTCGTATGCCAGGACCACTTGTGAAATCACCTCTTCCAACTCTCTTGCCGTCTGAACTTACTTTGCTTTGTTCTTTTCTTGTCTTTGCCGAGCTCGCCGTTCTTCATTAATTTCTATATCGACTTTCATACATTGTCGTTCCGCCTGGGAGTCGCCCACAACTTCAGCTATTCCCTTGCAAGTCGGGAACCTTAACCTCTGATGGTATGCCGATGCTACTCCCTTAATCCCAGCGATCCATGGACGCCCGATAATTGCCTCATAGGGTGAGGCGACGTCAACCACACAAAAGGTGGTTAGTGTGTCGACATAGCCACCACCATCTGAAACTCTCAAAGTTACTTCACCCTTTGGGATGGTTACTGTGCCGTTAAAGCCGTAGATGTGATATGTTGAGGGGACGAGCATTCCATCTGAGAGTTTCATTCTTCTGAACGTATCGTAAAACAGTACCTCGACTGAGCTTCCGCTATCCACGAGAATCCTTCTTACTCCCCACTTCTCGATCAATAACGTGATGACCAGTGGATCACTGTGTGCCTGCCCGTTTACTGGGACATCCTTAGCTGAGAACGAAATGGGCAGCATCATCCAAGGTTCCATAGGCAGGGCCTTAGCTACGCTAAATATTTCCTTACCATCACGATCCCTTTTATGGATTCTAGTAGTGATTACTGGGCCGAGGGTGTAATCTTGCATAGCCGAGTGTGAAATGGTGCTCACGAAATGATTTGCCCTATCGATACGGACTTGATGAACTGGTGCATCGGGTGTTGCCGTCGGCCGGGGAGGGTGTCGGACATACTGCCTCAAATATCCATCTCGGATGAGGTGATGAACAATATCTTTTACTTCTCGGCAGTTGTTGGTGGAATGGCCCCTATACTGATAGTAGTGACAGTATTCGGGATGATCTCGGGTCTCTTGGAACTGGACCCCCCTCGATGCTGGGTAGTTGATATCGTTTCTCTTCTCAACTTCCTTGAATACCTCTTCCAAAGAAGCATTTAGGGGGGGTATACAATCGGGCTTCCTGCCTTGGCTTCTTCCCTTTGGCCATCTATTCCCTATTCTCACTGCTCCTCGGGGGTGGGTCCGATCTATTTTCTGGTCGCCTGATAGGGTCGTCTGTGACCGTTTTAGTTTCGGTACCAACTTCAGCACTAGCTTCTTGCACTCCTCTATCTCTTGACTCGGCCTGAATTTCTTCCAAGGCGATGTAGTGCTCTTGCATTCTTTTCATTTCCTTTAAGGTTTTAGGTTTTTAGGAGAACATGGAAATCCATATGGGGTCCGATCTCCCCAACGCATTTTCAAATCCAAAGATGGCTTGATCCACCGGTACCTTCCCAATTTCAGTACACAATTTTCTCCACCTATCAGTTAGGGTTCTCAGGGGATCCCTGAATCTTCGGGCGAGAGTAAACAGCTTGTTCATTCTTGGCCGAGGTCGACTGTTATGCATGTAGGTCTCAAGGAAGGCTTCGACTAGCGCATCATACCCGTTAATCGAACCAGGTGTGAGCGAATAAAACCAATCTCGCGCCTCGCCCTCCAAACTAGCTGGAAAGAATTTGCACATAACTACCGGGTTGTTTCTCCATTAGATCAGTGACATGGTGTACATCTTAAGATGCTCGATCGCATCCCCCGTTCCATCAAATCTAGAAGGGAATGAAGGTAAAGTACACTTGGGTAGGGACGGCATTTGTTCAAGTTCTTGAGAGAAAGGTGTTTTCTCGGCTTCACTCATAATCTCGGACAACTTGTTCTCTTCGCTTCCACCCGAGATTTCCTTGATTTTTGCTTCCAATTCCTTAAGATTAGCTTTTGTTGTCCGATATTGTCGCTCGTCCCTTCCTCGCCTTTCTTCGTCAGTGTACGAGTCCTAGGGTGGTCCATATCTTTGCGTGGGGGGTACCGGAGGCAATGGTGGTTGACCTGATTGATCGGGATGATTAAGGTTACTCGGCCCCATCATGGGTGGTGAATGACCTGATCGGACGCGATAACCCGATGTCCCTCGGCTGGATGACCCTCTTGATCTGGTCCATTGGTTCCTCAACTGGTAGTTCTCATACTCCAAGGCTAGATTCCGCTGCTGGAGTTCCATTAGTGCCGCTTCTTGTCTCCTTTAACTCTCCAAAATGACTAATAACGTCGGGTCCTTACTTTCATGACTAGAATGTCCATTGGGTTGGTGTGGCCGAGGCTGTAATGGTGCAGAGGTGGGTGGTGGGGGTAGCATCGGGTTGGTTCCACGATCGACCGCGTGAACCGTTGTCGGGCCGACGTTACTTACTGCTGCTCGCCCCAGCTGGATCTTCCTGAGACGCTCTTGTTCCCTTCCCAAAGCTTCCTGGTACTCCGCTTGTCGCCTCGTCCTTTGTCTCTGAGATTGCGCTGCCAGTGCTTCCTCATCGTCATCGGTGTCTGAAGCTGTGAGCCCATCAACTTGATCAACTCTTCTCTGAGTCAATATAACTTGGTCCAAAGGTAGGGTGTTATCGTCTCGTCCCAGATCCACCTCCTCGTATACAATTGGCATTCCTTGCGCAGCTGCATGAGATTCCTCGGGCGGTGGTTGTCGACTGTTTTCATACCTCGTACCTGTTACCCCTGCCTGCATGCTGCTGCTAGTGACTGTACGATTCCTCAACATCCTTATCGTCCCTGAAGTGCTAGCCATTGGCCACGTCGCGCGATAAGCCGAGTATCGTCCGTCCCTACGTCAGCAAATACAAAAAAGAACCCCTTGCTTTGACCTGATTTTCTAACAAAAAGTTCAGACAAAAAAAAAGCAAAAAGTTCGACTGTACGACTACTGCCACTGTGTAGGGTCTACTTCAGTCACCAGGTGGGTTCCGTCCCTCTACCCTATTTTGTCCCTATATTGAATCTGTGGCAGACCTAACTTCCCCGTCACTATCACTCCGTACGACGTTGTTCTCTGTACTTGATCTATGCATTTAAGTTAGTTTGTCTTTTATTCTACATGCTCCAAATCATTGATCTTATGCACATGATGCTTCAAAAGTACGGCAAGTAACCCCTAGAATCAAATCAAACTTGTACCAACTCCACTTCCTCGAGATATAATTATGACCTTTCCGACGACTTACGCTACACCGTCGGCTAAAAATTCTATATGGTCAACAGTTTATCACATGATGACACACCTAAAAATGCAAACTTTTGGTAACTCCGAGCACCCAACTTCACATCGTATCTAGAGAACAACTCGCTTAACACTAACCATCATACAACTATCAAGAACAAACAGTCGTCCTTTCAACAGATTCTTCACTTAGCTTCTAACCCGAACTGTTAGTCGCTGGTGAGCTCATGAAGTTTCTCTGCCGATCAAACTGTTGAAGATGCTATAAAGTTGTTGCTACTGTTATGACTTTAAATGCTCAGTAAAAGACTCAAACAACCATTATTTCGGCCAACAGAGTTCATCGTAGCTTCAACTCCAACACGTTAACGTGTATTGAGGAGCTGTTGATCGTCTCTGAAGGTTTTCATGGCAAGGTATCTGGAGATCTTAGTCGTGTCCCCTTAGTCGGCGCCATAATGTAGATGCATTTTACTACAAACTACATCCAAAGGATAGAAACATACTACTCATCTCAAATGAAAGTAAACACTCAACAATGAACACAAGATATACGTGGTTCGGTATGATTACCTACGTCCATGAGGGTGAAAGGATGAATCTTATTACTTTAAAGTGTTACAACGGTGTTGCTCTTAGTTGGATTTCCTTACAAGATGAACTTACTTCTCACTCACTTTTTCCTAGTGTTAACTCGAGTTTCTCTCTCCTTCTCTCCCAAAATTACAACCTAACTTTCTTGAATACAAGTCCCTCTATTTATAGGAGAAGTTATATACAACCAAGTTAAGGTGTTGGTCATATTACATCTATTCAGCAGTTATGTGATCGGGCCGACTCATGTCGTCTCATGTGGCCGATGTATCTTGACTCCTCGCATGTCTTTCGTCCGATCCGATCTCTTCAGGTGCTCTATTGATACGATGTCGCATGTCTTGACTGTCGCCCTTACGGTTAGCCGATGTGACTCGTATTTTCTTATTTGTTTGACCATAGCACCTCGTTTGACCCACCACGTCTTGTCTTGTCGGCTTTGTCAGAAGTCTGGGTCAAGTCTTGTCCGACAGCTGTAGAGCGATCACGCCCGATCCACGTGGCTCCTTAAATCTCACGCCACTAATCTTCATTCTATGCTTCGCGTCTCTTCATGTTTGGGTGCACCAGGCCTAGGATGTTGCCACCTGGATCTGTGTATAATTTACACCTACAATGAACATATTATGTCCATGCCATTTCCCTCCAACAACAGAAATTTTGAGTGTGACATGAGTTTTGCATACTGCTAATAAATATCTAATTGTTGCTGGCACATACATTAGTAATGGAAGAAGATCAAGTTTGTAAATATTAAGTTTAATGAAATCAAAAGATTGCTAAGGCCTATTCCTATGCACATGCCAAAAACTGATATTTGGCATATATGTACCAGCTATGGGTATGCCAAACTTCCAAACTCATTTGCCTATACGTCAGGAATAACATATACGCATACATGATGGAGTTTCCAGCAAGCGATAGAGTGTCCATCGCTCGATGGTCATAATAGCGCTCGCTGGTCTTTAAAGCGCCAGCGCTAGTCAAGTTATCGCTCGCCGGTCTGATCATCGCTTATCAGATCTTCATCCAACGGCTACTATTTTTTCCCTCTATAAATACCTAATTTCAATGTCATTTTAACTCACATCAAAATTTCTAAATCTCTAAAATTTCTCAATCTTCTTCTTCAAATCTAAAACAATCACACCTTCTCTACAATTCTTTATTTCTTGTAATATGGATTCACAATCTCAAAGTCAAGGCAAAGGCAAAGCTAAAAAAACAAAGTCCGTGGTGCAAAATACAACATGATAGAGGATGAATGCATTTATCGTAATTATATTTTTTTACCCAAGATTGTATCGATGGTGCACAACAACATGGTAACACCATGTGGGAAAATATATTTCGTAAATATGAAGAACAAACCATGAATAGAAGTGGTCGTGATACAAAAGTATTGACAGAACACTTCATTGTAATCAACAGGGAAGTAGCCGTTTATGTTGCATTGATAATGAAATCCAAGAGAGCAGGCAAGGAGAGTGGTCAGGTGGATGTTGATTTTGAAAGACAAGTTCGTACAGCTTGGCGGCGAAAACATGGTAAACAATTCGCTTTCGAAAGTTGTTATCATATTTTGAAGGGGTTGAACAAATATAATCCATATTTCTTATCAACTAATCCAAAAGTACCTAAAAGGTCACCATCTAATTCTTCTCCCTCAACACAAAATTATTCACCATTTTCACCAGGTTCATCAAATTCTTCACCAGATACTGCAAGAAACCCAAATGGTAACTTATTTTTTAATAATTATGATGATGGTAAGAGAAAACTTCCAGGGAGGAACAATGCAAGACTAGCTAGAAAATTATCTCCAGAAGGAGGGAGTTCCAGAGGATTTAACATGGCGGAGTTTATGGAACATCAAAAGACCGTCTAGAAGCAAAGAGCAGTTGATAGGAAATTTCAAAACAGAGAGAGTAAAAAAAAAGTCATCTTTCTCAAGAAAAATTTGGGTTTGACTATGATAAGCATAACATTCTTCAAGCTAACACTTCAATTATCAACGCCCAGCAAAAACATGTATGGCAAGTTGAATTTGACTGAATTCAAGCACAAATTGAACAACAAGCTGGATTTACTAACAACAATAGTGATGATCATGAGGATGGAACTGATGATGAGTTTGATATAATAGTTCCTCTAGATGATTGATGTATTAAATTAAGTTTTAATTTAAAGTATTGCATTTTAATTTGATATGTTGTTGTTGTATTTTACTTAATATTAGTTTGAAATGAAAAGTTGATTTATTTGAAATTTTGTTGCTCATTAACTTAAATAAGTTTATTGCTCATTAACTTAAATTAAAATACATAACTGAAATAAAAATACATAACTTAAATTAAAATACATAACTGAAATAAAAATACAAAACTTAAATTAAAATACATAACTAATTGTCTTCCATGATATGACCAAAGATTCAATCTCAGATCTTCTCTTAAACTGTCACACAAATTTTGAATCTGAATGTAATTAGTAATTTGAGAATAATTCCTTGCAAGGATGCCTCTTTCTGGTTGAATCTCCGGCCTCAAATCTTCATCTTCATCTTCATAGTTAGTCCACTCTGAATCACGACGGGTTTCCTGAATTACCATATTATGAAGAATTATGCAAGTGAGCATAGTCTTGTGCATTTCACGAGGACTCAACCCACGATATGGGCCACAATAGCGAACTTCCTCTTTAAAATTCCAAAAGCGCGTTCCACATCCTTCATCGCTGCCATTTGGGCATCGTTAAAATACATGTATGAACGGCACAATGCACCGGCAGGAGGCTGACGGTAGCATTGAACCATGCATGGTGGACAATTTTGGGTAGACACCATCCACAAGATAATATCCATGAGTGTACTGGTGGTCGTTGATCATGAAACGGACTTGGGGGCAAATTTCATGCTTCAAATCTTCAAACAGAGTCGACTTGTGCAAAACGTTAATATCATTTTGTGAACCCGGGAGACCAAAAAAAGTGTGACATATCCAACAATCATAAGAAGCATAAGCTTCAAGGATAACAGTTGGTTTTGGATAATGACCCTTATATTGACCGACCCAATAAACAGGGCATCCTTTCCATACCCAATGCATACAATCGAGACTACCTAGCATTCATGGGAATCCTCTTTCCTCATTCTCCCTCAATATTTCTCTAACATTTTCCTCGGTTTGTTTTCGGAAATATGTTGGACCAAAATGATTAATCATTACTTCACAAAATAATGAAAGGTAAGTGAATAAAGTTGTTTTACCCATATGGAGGTACTCATCGTTCGCATCCACTGGAATGCCTTAACCTAAAATCCTTAAAGCCGAAGTAGCTTTTTGTTCAGGACTATGACCTCTAATATTAAGTACATAAAACTGATAATTAAATTAAGGTTCTACTCGACAAAACTCTTCAATAATATTTATCACCAGATGACGAGGCATACAGAATCGACCTTGAAAATTTTGGTCAGAGTACACACAATTGGGAAAAAAATAATCGTCTATCAGCTTCTGATGGTAAAATTCCCTCCCTCGATACATATACCTTCTTGAGAATACTTCTTGTGGCTCTGGAACTCTAGGTATTTGGCCCGTATGTACAAGCATCAAAGTGTCGATTATTTTATTATCTTCAACTTCCTCTTCATCAAGTTCTTGCAGCCTCCTTCGATGCATTTCTTTTTGTAATCTAAACTGATTCATAATAACATTCCTCTCTTCATTGGATCTCGCCATTGATGATTATGAAATTTAAAATGAAAATAGAGATAGAGAAATTAATAAAATATAGTTTGAAGTAGGTGTGAGTACCTTGGAGAAATACGAGGGTGTATATATAGGAACCATAGGGAAATAGCCGTTGAAAAATATCTAGTGATCGGTGATATTAATATCGCCAGCGATACTACTTAAATCGCTCTGTTTAATGTATAATGCCAGTGATAATCATAATATCGCCAGCGTTATTCATAATATCACTCGTTAGAAAGTCTATCGCTTATTGGTTTTCCCATAGTGGCATAATTGGTTTTCCATGCCACCTGGTATGCCAAATAGTTTTTTTTTTTGGTATGTGCATATGAATAGGCCTAACAGTCACTTTTGTGTGTAAGAGACCCAAACTTATCGGTACTTAGACAATAACAACACTTTTTTTTCCTTACAAACAAACGGTCGTTCTAAACAAGCCTCTCCGAAAACTGCATAAAAACTAGATTTCTCTAAAAAGGAATGGTGAACAATCCAGCAAAAAGATTTTTAGTTCGTGAGCGGGCCGAATTTTTGTGGTTTTATGGACAGTTAAGAGATGGGCATCTGGAATCGAATTGGTGGATTTAATCTGCTGGCACATCCGTTTTTTTGTGAACGGGTGTCCGGTCAGGCACATATGTTAATAATTTAATAGAACCCTGCATCTAGGAGGTAGGAAACTTACCCCCGATCGAAATCTCTTCCAAGGAGTAAATTTGGAATAAGTTTTCAAAAATTAACTCATGGGGAACTCCGGGACTGGACGACTTCCATCCTGGTTTATTCAAAACCAAATGAAACATTTTTTTGCCATGATATTGTTGTGTCTATTCATAATTTTTTCTAAATGGGATCCTTGCCTGCGTTGTTTAACACCACCTTGTTGACCTTTATATCTAAAACTTGTACTCCTCAAACTCCTTCGAGTTTTCGACCCATTAGCCTGAGTAATACGATTTACCATCTTATCTCAAAAATTCTTGCAAATCCACCATTAAATAGATTGATATCCTCAAATCAATCTGTGTTTCTCCCAAACGGACATATCACTGATAATATAGTTATTTCCCATGAAATCCTCCACTCTATGAAGTTTTCTAAAGAAAGAATGGTTTCTGAATTAGCCCTAAAATTTGATCTTTTTGAAACCTTTGATTGTGTTGAATGGCCATTTATACAACTTTCTTTTATATCGTCCTAAACGGGTCGCCTGGACCCAATACTTCTAGATGGATTAAACAAGGAAACCTCTTTTTCCCATACTCAACCGAATCTATGTGGAATTTTTTTTCCAAAATCCTAAACAAAGCTATCTCCGAGAAAAAGATTTCCCAGATAAAAATTAATAATTATGGGTCCAACTGTCTCTCACCTATTTTTCGCGGAGATAGTTTTCTTTTCACTCACGATGATATGGGAAATATTCTTTCTAAATTTTGGAAATCACTAGGAGAACAGTAAATCTTCAAAAATATGGAATCTACTGCAGCCCCCGAAGTCACTGTGAGCATGATAAAATAATAACATTTTTTGTGAGGTCCCGTAAATGACAAAAATTATAGATATCTTGGCACACCCCTGTTTGTCTACATAAATAAAATTTTACCCCACTCGGCAAGGTTGAAAAATAAAACTTCTCTCCAAATATGGGCAAACAATACTTATCCAATCAATCTTCAAGCTTATCTTACGTACCAAATGCAATGCCTGACTCTTCTAAAATCCACTTTAGATCAGGTTGACTGTTTACAGAAATATTTCTTTTGGAATAAAGATACATTAAATGGTAAATCATATGCAGACCCAAATCTCAAGGTGGTCTTGGTATTGAAACCCACACCAGTTCAACATCGGTCTTTTAACTAAATAGGTAGGCTGCCTAATTTCAAAACTTAAACAACTATTAGCGTAACTTCTGAAAGCAAAGAATTTCCAAACTTATATCTTTTTAATTCATCGAAAACATCCAGCCTTCCTTGAATATGGACGAGTATCCAAATTGGTTTTTCCCTCATTAAGGTTAACTATATCTAATAGATAAGGGATGGAGCCTCCACACAAATTTGACAAAGTGAGTGGATTCCCAACTCAACTTCCCTTCCAAAGCTAACAGAAAAGGATAAACTACTTCGTATTTTAGTCAATGGGATGATTTGCCTGAAGGAAATTGGGATAACTCTAAGCTTGATGACTTGTATACCCCAGAAAAAAAAAAAAAAAATTCTTATCCATATCACCACAAATAAATGATTCTAATACAATTAAATAGAAACCCCATCCTTGTAGGTCTTTCTCGGTGAAACATGTTTGCAATTTCCTAGTAAACCAATCTCCCAATAAAAACATAAATTTCCCATCATAAAAGATTTGGAAAATCCCATTTATTCTTAGGATTAGATTGTTTTTATGGGATTTAGTGCAAACGGAACTTCTAACTTCAAGTCAGCTTGCCTCAAATGTGTCGGCAATTTTTCCAGTTTTCCCTATGTATAACTCTCAAACTCTAGAAACTAAGTACCATGTCTTTAGAGAGTACCCATTTTCCAGAACAATTTTTTCCTTTCTCCTTAGATTCCGTGAATACGGATTTTCTACTATCTTCATTAATGAGCGGGTACTAATTGGATATCTTCTTCTGAGTATATACCTTTCGCTACCAAAATAAAATTTATAATGTGGTTCATCCGAAAACATAAGATGTTTTGATTTTTGAAAGAAAAAATCCCAATTCATTCATATTGAATGAGCAAATTAGAAAGATCCTACGTAGCCGCCCATGGCACCACCCAATCAGCTGCACCAAATGTTTATTGTGCAGCCAGCTTATCACCTTCACCTTTCACATGGTATCCTTCTTACCTTGTTTTGATCCATGTGATATCCTTTTAACTGCCACATTCAAGTGCACTTCATTCAAGAAGCCTTTGAAAGCTCCTCTATATCCTCTTTTCCCAGTTTGTCTTGTGCAAGGACCAATTCTTCATAGGATATCCTCCTCCACCCCCTTTGATGGATTTTTTATCCATCTCGATGTTCTTGTTTTCTTTCTTGTCTCTCTTCTTTCTCCATAGGTAGAGTACGCAACCAAGGCCAACTTCCAAATATAATAATATAAGACTAAAGTAAGAATATAAAATTATGTACTATAATAATTAACAATCAAGAAGAAGATTGCGAAAATTTAGGCTCAGACTCACCTAGAAGAGCGATCCAAAGTCCCTAGGCTCATAAATTGAGCGTTGAATGTTAGGTATTGAACTATCAATTAGAATATTTATAGATCAGACCCCCCCTTAACATACACGAGACCTTGAGCAAACAAATATTTAGCCTATTTTTTGTAATTTTTTATCTATATGCATAAATAGACAAGGATAAAAATCTAACAACTCGTAAAAGAATTTATTAATTTATAATATATTTATTAAAATAAAAACTAAAAATGTGATTCCAAGTAAGAAACTCAACAAACGAAAAATCTAGAAAAAGAAAGTATTGTTCAAATACAATTACAAGACATATTTAGTATTTAACATTTTGAAATGCAAAAGTATCGTATGAATTACATATATTATATGTTTGTAAACGTATATAAGTATCACATGAATCACATATGAGAAACAAGAAATTTTAAGAGATTTATGTTGTGTAAAGTGTTTGCGCCCATTAAATTTTTTTATTATTAATTACGCAGGAGGTCACGAGTTTGAATTCAATCTTGAAGTTTATTTTCCCTTCATCGGACGACAATAAATAATCTAGTCGGTCATCAATCTCAAAACCATTGTGGCTGGGCAGGTGGTTGCTCGTGTACAACAACAAAATTATTGAACTGAGCTACTACCAACGTAGTAGCTGTCATCGTCATCAAAAGGAAAGGTAAGGCAAACAAGTCATCACTTTTTTGAAGTTGAGAGTTAGAGAGTTACTTACCTTATTTGGTAATAAAGAAGCTTCCTTCCAATACAATCACAAGAAAGAAGAGTAAACAAAAAACAGAAATCAAATCCCTGAAAATCTTTCATCATGAAATGCATTGCACATATCAAATTCCCCTTTCATATTACAACAAATCTCTGAAACTCAAATAAAATTATTCATCCACTGCTTGCAAAACAGAAATCTCTGAAATTCATTCATATTACTACGTATATCAAATTGCAAAGAAGAAACAGAAATGAAATCCCTGAAACCCAAATAGATTTATCAAATTACTGCATTACAGATATCTCTTAAACTCTTTCATCATGAACAATTGCATTACATATATTATCAAATTACTGGTGATTCTCTTTTTGTCCTTCCTGGTACATGCTTCTTCGCAAACTCCTACTCCTACTAATGTAATTCCCCCTGCTTGTATTTTTTCCTTCTTGCCTCCTTATTCATTATCTTGCTTGGTTTATGTAATTACATACTTTGATTATTACAATAACATCGAGGAACCAAATCTGATCGTGTTCTTTATTTTCGTGAATATAAGTATAATTCGTATAAATGTAGATAGTTGTTTGATTCAAAATTAGATATTTGTTCAATGCATCTTGAACTAAAAACCAAAAAACATAAAAATATTAATGGTTGTTAGAGTACCAGCACTCGGCCGAACTCGCAAGTTTTGTTATCTCAAGCTTGTTGTCAATGTTAGATGTAAAACAATATCATGATTTCTAGTTTACTAAAGTGAGGTATCGAAATATGATCAGAGCATGGTAGTTGAGCGATACGTATGATCTATGTACCTTGGTGACTATTATTATAGAGGCGGAATTCAGAATATTAATAGACGAAAACTAGAAAACAAAACACACTAAAAACCAGATCTGAAGAAATATATCTTATCTAGATTATGAAAAAGAAAACTATTACAATTCTGTCTTTGTTACACTCGCATTCTCTCTAGGTAAATAACCTTAAACTATTTGCTAAGTTTGCTTTTACAATAATTAATTAATTGTCTCACGGGCTTCTCTCTAGGTATGTGTATTAAACCTCCTTTTCTAGGTGTCAAACTACACTCTCTAGATGTCTTAGCTATGAGCTAAACATCTCTATTGGTAGCTTTTGGTTTGGTTTCTCAAACCTTATAGGAATCTATTACCTTATATAGGAATAATAACTTTTCTAGGTGTATTTCCTTATCTAGCTATATTACCTTGTCTAGGAAGTATTTCCTTATTATCTAGATATACTTCCTTACTTTGGTTTGGTTTCCCAAACCTCTTAGGAATCTATTTTCCTTCCATAAGAATACTACCTTAAATCAGTAGTCCCTGCTAAATTACCATTCTATCCTCAGTCCATATTGAGGATCACTAGTTCTCGAAGAGAGGAAAATACACATGTATCATTGAGTATCACAAATCATTGAATACTCTTGAAGATTGGAGACTGAATGATAACGAAGTCATCAACGAGGACTTCATCAAAAAAGGTATGTGGATACTGATTTCATTTGGAACTCTTGTTCAATTTTACCTTTATAGTCTATAGAAACAAGTACTCACTCTATAGAACAATTTCAACGACGGTAGATATACATTTATGTATGCAGTCGAGGATATTTGAGCCTAAGACATTAGTGCGAATGACCTTTGTCCCTGGTAAGGTCCTCATATTGTGTTGAAAGAAAATACAAATCCAGCGAGCCAAGAATCAATCAATTTCGAGTTATAACGAAGAAGTTATGAGTGATTATTAATGAAACACTTGTATGTGTTGTTAAGGTAGTTGGTGAATAGGAAACAATCATGAACTTTCAGCAACAGTCACTGACTAAACCGCAAAACGTGACTAGATGCCTTTTTAGTCAAGTTTTTGATGTTTACTCTTCTAGGCAAGATGGTTATTCTTCCGCACACAATTGGTTACCATATCAAAGTGTATATGATGTTTTAATTATACTTCTTCCTAAAATAAATTGTAGTTTATCTTATTTATTAAGAGACAATTACAAAAATATAACATATGCTAAGTAATTATTTGAGTGTGAATTCGTGCACACTCTTTAACGAGTGTATATTTCACATTTCAATCTCTACCCTTGATTAAATTTAGGGAGTTATGTAACGAGGGTCGTGATTCTAAACATGAAGGGTAATGGGGCCATCAGTTAAATAATCAACCAATCAGAAATTAATGTGAAATATACACTCGTTAGAGGAGTGTGAACAGATTTGGACTCTAATTATTTATTTAACTATTTATGATAAAGTTGTAACTTAAGAAATACTCTCAAAATAAGGCGAGTCTTGAAAAAGGAAAATACCTCACAAACTTACTTAGGATTCAAGCTACCTTGCCTTAGTCATTCACTATTAATATAGGGTTCATGTTAGTTATACAATCCATCCCTTGGGAAATTTGTGTTTGCTTCATGAGGTTATTTTCCACTACTTCAATTCTTCAATAACAAGGGTGAGATAATAAGACTTTGCTTGGGGAACACAAAACACAAGCTGGTTATAACCTTCTTAGATAATTTTGCAACTTGTATCTAGGTTATTTAAATAATCCTTGTTTATTTTAAGGTCCTTCTCTTATGATATAAGTCTATCAAAGGATTATTGATCATACCAAGATTTAATAGATCACAGTCTAAGATCGTATACCGACACTAGTTGGTCGAAATCTAAATTGGAAAGAAAACTTCATATAAGTTGTCTTATATGGAGTTTGATTGCGTTGGTATGTCAAGTTTGATTGTCATATTTTAGCTCCAAAATTCGAAGCTGCTTGATTAGATTACTAAAGTCAACTTCGTTAGCATAGACTAGGAATATTACAAGTGTCGAGACAAGCTCATGTTACTCTGAAGAACCTGAAGACATATAGGTATTAACGTACACGCCAACCTTCTGTTTGAGGTTAGTAATACAGACTTGACTTGTTTCCATTTATATCTACGTTTTTTTTACGTCGTTTAGATTGAAAACATAATATACTAAATATATCTATGTATCTCTAGTATTTGATACTTGATCATCCTCATATGATCAAAGTGTCAAGGAAGTATATACTAGTTGTTATACACAACTTTGGCATATCATGATTCGACGTATAATGTTTATCTTTTGAACTTCATAAATAATACGGAATAACACTATTTGGTAATTCGTTACTAGTTTAAAGTGTAGAACTTTGGGTTGATTCCTCACCTAGAAAACTATGTTTAAATACACGAGTTTAAGGAAGTAGACTTTCGAAACTTGTTTCATTGTTGAAAGGAGTCAAAGGATTTATTCTATGACTGATTTCTTAAACAAGGATTTATTCTAGGACCGGTCCCAAGGATGCAAGACCGATCCCTTACTTGGGGGATCTATTGCAGAACTATTTAAAAATGTGTTTCCGATTTATCTATTACTTTAGGGTTTGCATAGGTATCGAAATATATTTTGGTTAACATGGAAAGTTCTTTAATGTCGATATAATATTTTGAACATGTGTTGAACTCTTATTACTTGATGTTTGAGTATTTTCCTTGATAGTACTCAAGATGAGATCCCAAATCGAAATATTCTGTAATATATTTTTGATATTCGGATATGTTATTTTTCCAGTAATTAAAGCATATCTCTAGATATTATATATATTAGTAAATAATGTAAAGTATACTTGTATACTAGCTGATATTTGGTTGTCATTTATGAGAGATTTCGGTATATTAGTTCGTCAACAGTTGGAATCTTTTACAAAACCGAAAATTGGCATTTATTTAATGGGTTATTTTGTTTTTGGTACTCAAGTTTTGACCAACTTTGTTGTTTGGTCTAACATTTGTCCAGCTTGGTGTTTGGTACTTGAAAAAAACGTTGACCCACGTTGACTCTTGACTTCTGTTTAGCATTTATTAAAATAATAAAAGAAAAAAATATATATATGAATTTACTACTATACCCTTCGGTTTAAACCAAAAGGGTGTAGAATTCGACTCGTCTTCATTCTTTTCTATTCCCTTCTCTTCTTTTTTTCTCTCCGGTGATTCAGATAGTTGAATTATGCTGAGAGTTTTCTGTGGAAGCCTGGAATAGATTAATTAAATCGGGAGAGGAGATACTCAAGTTAATGAACATCGAACAACCGATGATGGCGATTAGATCGATTGAACTCAATTAATTGGGGAAAAAGGTAAATCGGAGAGAATAGAAGTAGGGTTTATTCGATTTTGAATTACTATGTTTATTGTAAACCCATGAAGAAACTATAAGGTTCGTAGAATTTATATATATGTTCTTATCCAAATAGAAATTAGGGTTCTTGGGGATGAATTTACAGAAATTAGAAATTAGGGTTCTTGGGGATGAGATTAAAGATGGGTATTGAGTTAATTGATTAATGGAACACATTAGGTTGAAATTTCAAATGAAGTTAAGTTTCATGCAATTAATTGAAATATCAGTGTAATATGGTTTGCTTTTGAGGATTTTGGCTAAATAAAGGCAGAAGAAGAAAAATCTTGTAAGGGGAGGTTTTAGGTGTGGATGAAATTTCAGAAATTCAAGTGCTGGTATGATTAAACTGAATTGGTAGTTGGGATATAGGATTTGGAAATTATAGTTGTTTGTAATCCTAACTGAATTGGTGTGGATGAAATTTCTGAATATGTTACTTCTTCTAACCCTCTGAATGTTTTGATTGGTACATTTGATTTTAGGCGAGGAGATTGAAAAGAAGAACAATGGATATGAGTCTGTTGAGTTGGAGGTGCAATGACCTAGCCTGAGGTTGATTGATACAGAGATAGTGGATGAGTTAGGTTTTAGAGGTTGTGGTTGTGAATTTGCAGTGACTATATGTATGTTTAGGTTGGTTGTGAGACAGAAGACAATCCGTGGGGTTTGTTCCTGTATGTAATTGAGTGTGCGTTGCCAGGTCCGCCAGTCCATCCGCCGCTTGGTTCGCCTCTCTATACACCTGCGTTATAGAGTGGTTTGTGATATGTTGGAGATGTGAATGTATTTCATGTATCATAGCACTGATGATCCAGGGCATATTACTCACAGCTTTACTTGTTTTCTAGTTTTCAACAAGTTATCTGCCTATTACGGCTGTATAGTTAATATTTACTAGTATCTAACCCGTGCTATGCACCGGGGACAGTTGGAATTTATGATTTGGGGTAGCGGGCTTCGCCCCGCGCCCGTTTCCCAAATGCATTAGAACTTATTTAAAAATTCTTGTTTTGTTTGATTATTAATTTTTAATATTAAGATATAACTAATTAAAAGCATCGACAAAGTATTCTTATATTGCACGTTATAGCAAAAAATTTGTTCAAAGTGTTACCATGCAGAATTAATTTCCAAATGTGGTGGTTGATCAATCAGCAGTCATACCAAACCATCAGGGCATGAGAATTGTAAAGCACATAATTTCTTATAAACTATCAGGATATGGTCTAAATCAACATGGAAAGTAAAAACAAAGCTTTATTTATACTCGGCGTGTACAGGTTTTTATCAAAGGTATTTGTTCATTAAAATGGGGCATCGATCATCTCACACCTATAACTGAGGTATAATTACCAGCTAATAGATTAACAATTACAACAAAATCTTTGCCTTCTTCACCCATCTCGGCCAACAGTGGCATGTCATTATCGCTCTCTATACTATTGTATTTCATTTCTACATTGGCATGTCATCTCAGGTTTTTCTTAGATAGTATCTGGAGATATTCTTTGTATAGGAATAGATATTGCATGTGTACTTTCATTTCTTTGTAGAGACTGCATCTTAGTGACTTGAATGAATCCATGTTTTTCACTTGTGCTTATATCGCACACGGTATTTATGTCTATTATTTGTGTATGATTTTTTGGGTCATTAAATCCCATTATATTGTTATCTAAAACACAAAGCATGGACAAAGTATTCTTATATTTTTATTGTTCAACTCACCCCATCGTATTATAGTACACAATCACTTAGTTGTGTAATACCCCGATATTCGGCAGTGGTTAGACGAATGAAATATAAGTAATGATTTTTCCTTTTCTTGCACCGAGGCCTGATGGGTTCACTTGACTGAGTTGTGGGAAAAAACTTCTCAGTTAAGCGTGCTCGGTCGGGAGTAGTCACAGGATGGGTGACCTCTGGGGAAGCTGTTGCTAGGACAGGTCATTACAAATGGTATCAGAGCCGGCGACGGGTCACCTGCCGAGGATGGGAAGGTACGCTGGACGGGGTTGGTCCAGGTGCTTACCATGTCATCATCTCTGTAAACATATGACAACTAACTTCTAACGGGTATCAGAGCCGACAAAGGGTCACCTACCGAGGATGGGAAGGTATGCTGGACGGGGTTGATCTAGGTGCTTACCATGTCATCATTTGTGTAAACAGGTGACAACTAACTTCTAACTAAAAAAATATGTGTTTTCTAATAATACTCGTTGAATTAACAAATTTTGTATGCTTCATTGTACCGATCTTATTCCATGAGAGTTATTTTCAATGCTAAGGATCATCTACTGCATAATACAAAATGATTTATGCTTCCTACCCATAAATGTTGATTTCTTTTTATCTTGTTCTTCTACAATAACGGTCTTGAACTTTTTTTCATTTAAATGCATCTTTTGGAAGTGGTAGGGTAAAACAATAATGAGAAAATTGTACTGTAAGTATCCATCCACTTGGACGGGCCATCACCCAACACCCACTCAAATGGAATTCTAATTGGAAACAATATAATACAATTGAAGCATAATTACCATCCAATACATTAATAACAATGAAATATATTATAGTAAAAGTTTCACGGCTTAGATTTTTGTTGTATAAAGTTTGAAAATAAAGTGTCGGAAGATAACAATACGTTTTAAATTGAATGAGTTCGAAAATAAACACTTCTTTTTATTTATATATTCTCGATTCGTAAGTAATTTTTTTTTTTCTTGTAAACATGTTTTTTCTTGCATCCTACACATAACTGTAGATTATTTTTTCTTCAAAATATAATTTAAATATAATTATTTATCAGATCTCCCCATATCCTTTTCTTTGTTAAGTAACATTTTGAGTGATTTGCTTACGTCTTACGTCACCAGAATTAACCAAGCAAATTTACAACAATAGAATTGAAACTTGAAATTCTGACTCACCCATACTTATGTCTGACTAATTATTTATCAATTTAATAATTTTCTATTCAGATGATGTGACTAAATCCGACATCCCACCTATGCAATCAAATCTCACTTGATGTCTCCAATGCAATGTCCTCAGCTATATGGATACTTTCTCCAACTCCAGGTTATTGATAAACCCGTTAACACACAAAAAAAAATAATCATTGATCATTAATAAATTAAATTCAAATAATAAAAATTCAAATCAAGATCTATAAAAATCCAATCTAAATTGTGATCAATATTGTTATTATCAAAGATACAAAATCTGAGGAATCTGGGGATCACAATTATTTTTTTTGCATAAGCAATACTTGGTTTAAGATAGTTAGTGTTATATAGCTATTTTTCACACCTTACTGAGTTGCTGCTTTCGTTATTTTTGTTGTCTTTCTTCTTTTTCTTGCATAAGGAGACTCCTGTCTAATTTTACACCTGGACTTGGTTTCATAAAATATAAGAGTTTTTTTTATCTTTCGTCACTGAATCGTCTGTAATGTATTTGTGTTTTTCCAACCTACAAACCTAGGGTATGCTGTCATGTCTGAACTTTTTTTTCTTCGTGCCATGCAAAAGCTGTTAGAAAATATTTCCTTGTACTTTATAATATGAAATTACAAATAACATGATTATTCCTTCAATTTTTACCCGACTTGAGATACATATGTACGCTTCCCTCAAGTGTGCACTATAATGCATTTACATGTTTTTTGAAACCAGAATTTATATTTGCACCATTGTAGAGATCGGAGTGTGGTTGTCTGCATGGTAAGGCAGTAGAAGCAGAAAATAATAATCATTGAAGTGAGCAATAACAATACAATTTGCGGTGCATGTGGTTTGACTGAACTTGGGTTAGTAATCATATACTAATCACTTTGAAATTCACTTAAATACATAATCCAATTAAGTTAATTTTTTTCCATGAGGTTCGTAATAGAGGTGTCTCTTCCAATTTTTTCCATGAGGTTTATCCACTATACACAACAAACGAATATGGACTTCTAAACTGGGAGAAAATTGTTGAAATTGCTCAAAACTCAACAAAAAATTTGTCTACAGTTTAGTAAAATTCAAAAGCCGCGACAATCCGATTTACCAAGATCAGCAAACTAACATAAATAAATAATACGTATACTCTCCACACTTCCAACAACAACCGATGACAACTCTTGACGCGACTTCTTCTATGCAGGAAACAATAAAATTTAAAAGGCTAAGAAATTAAATTGTATCTAACAGATTTCATACATATATTAACCAAAGAAGGAACACAAATAGAAAAAATAAGCATATGAGAAAAAAACGATATTCCCCATTAGAAGTTTAAAAAAAAAAAACTCTGAAGACTAAAAACAAAATATTAAGGCCACGTGGAAGGGGGAAAATAAGACCGGCCAGTTTATTATTTTTCTTTAAATGTGGCGCTCAATAATGGCTACTCTAACTTGATCACCAATAAGACTGCAAAAGAGAGAACATTCCCAAAAAATTAGCTTCAAATTTGTTACCGTTTTGATTTTGTACCAAAATTACATAAATCTCACATCATCTCACACTTTTTACGTCATTCTGGTGAATAAATACCAAACGGTAACGAATTTGAAGCAAACATTTTCGAGATATAGTCCTCCTACAAAGCTCTACATGCCTACTAAAAATTAAAACATTTCGAGATACTAAACCTCATAATCTACCAGACTCAATTTCGATGGTTGAAAATCCGTTTACTTTCAACGGCTTATTTTCAGAGTAGTAGATAATGATGTTATAAGTTTCGAAATACGCTCGTTTTTGGTAGTTATGTAGAGCTTTGTAAGAGTATCACAAAAATTAGCTTCAAATTTGTTTCCCAAAAGCTAGGTCCTTACTTTATGACCGTCTAGATTATTGCGATACGAAATCTCTCTTAAAACTCTAAACAAATCGAACATGCACATAGTATATTAGTATGAGTTTATGCATCAAATCCTACTTGAATATCTGTCTCTTTAATCAACGTTCCAAATTCTGTTATTTTATTCCCTGGTCGCTACTACTCAACTCAACCATAAAGTCAACATCCTTACCAAATAAGAAAATTCCAATTTATAACACCATGGCTGCTAATGGGGGTGCCAAATTGCTTTGGGGTGTACCAATATTCATATAGGACAAAACTTCTTAAAGCCTTGTAGCGGTACATCCCCAAGAAATTTGGTATCCCTATTAGCAATGTTGTCATAACACCTTGATCATCCTTACCAAAAACTTCACCATTCCACAAACTAAAAAGGTGCAGTGGCCTATTCAAACTTGCAATTTATCCAATTATACCATAACAATTACTTGGGTGAATGTTGTCTCCTCATTTAGTAGGACGGAAGGGTTCGGGTATAGCAACAGCTGTGGAAGAAAAACTTCAAATACATTAAGAAGATCAGCTCCACATGGTAATTAATAACTTAGTGACACCCAAGATATGATCCAAGTAGGTCTTCTTCACAAAGGAAAAATAAATATGTATTTAGATTTTGGGCACATCCAATTCCAAGGTTTGGTTTCAATCGCTGCAACCAAAGGTGAATTCAGATAGAATTTTGTTTAAAATTTAACTTCCAAAATATCCAAATCAATTACAGCATAATATAGAATTTGAAGTGCGAATTTACTATTATTATAAGCACGCACGCCAGCCAGCATGGACAAAACAAAATTACTATGTAATTATCCCACCTGACCCATCAAAATACATAATTAGGAGGAAAATATAAGGAAAATGTCAAGATCACTACAGCTTTTATGGAGCCTTCGTGGTACCAATAGCTTGCTTAGAAAACATTATGTGAGAAATCTTAACATCATTCAAATATAGATGTACAACAAATTTTACTCTTATAAATTATTGATCTGAAATGATATTAACATTATTGAAAGTATGTAATGTAGTCACGGCTTGAATAGACATCAGCTCACTCATTCAAATGACTATACACTCCTTTCCCTTATGTCCTGCTTGTGCTTTTTGGAGATCCAAAACGCTTTAAAATAAAACAACGTATGAGTTCCCTTTCTTTCGGATAGATTAATTGATAACTTCATATTTCAGCTGATATCCCAAGTGATGAAATCGCAAAACAAAGTACATAGGCCTTGTTTGGTAAAATTTATGTTTATCTATTTATGATTATAAATAATCATAAATTGATAAACGATTTTGATATAATCATTTTCAAAATAAATTTTTCCAAACACTTTTTTTTCAAATAATTAATTATATTATAATGATGATCTCGAAAAGAAGAGGAAAGAACAATGATCTACCACATTCTTTTAGTCCTATATTGTTTTTTTGTCTCTCTTGATAGTTATAGAAAAAATAAGAAGAAAAAAATTAATTTGAGTTTTTTAGGAAAAATAATTGATTATAATAAATTTTCAAAACAACTTTTTTTTATTTATGAAAATAATAGATTTTTCAATTATGATTAAAAACTACTCAAAGCTTCAAGTAAATGCGAAAAATCCTCATCATCATCTTATTAATTAGCAGGTTATAATTAAATGCTAAAAATCCTCCACTGGCATTCAAAATGTTTATGCTTCCTGTTTATCGCAGGCACAACCTAATAAGGCAATCATAAGAAAATTACAAAGAAGAAACCTTTATAATACCACCAGTAACCGAGCACCACCCGGAATGGAAGCTTAGACTGGTAAAATTTATTTGTATCCATCTTCCTTCACATGTGGAAGGAGCTGTAACCTCTAAAGACAAAAAATTTAACTTAGAGATAAATTTTCCCTAAGAAATGTAATTTGATATCGTTTTCACCTGGTATAAGTCTCCATTAGAGTTTCAATTCTTCACTGTAATCTAGAGAGAAAACCTTAACACCGCAACAATGTTATTAGAAAAAATCTCGATAGATATTATGAGTAGGAAATTTTGGCAGTTAATAAGTTAATACTAAGTTTACTGTCCACCGCCTAATAAGAATACTAAGTTTACATCACCTAATAAGAATACTAAGTTTATACTAAGTTTACTGTCCATTCCTTATTGAACAAAAAAGAATAGAAAAAATAAGCAACCCATTCCCTGATTGATAACATTTGGAGGAAAAATAAACACCCATTCATACAATTAACATTACACTGGACGATTAACTGAAAATGGTAGTGGTAGACTATTTATATGCATCGAACTGATAATGCAACAATTAATATAAGTAAACCTAAAAATTGATGAGAACCCAATCACGAAAACCTTTTATCACCAGCAATACCAAAAGAAAGTTAATTAAAGTTAATCCCGTAAAATCCATAGAGAAAACAATTGAATTAGGAAATTATGAGAAAACAATCAAATAATTGATTTCCATACCTTTTTGTTGATGCTCCTTGCAAACAAACATCTCTGCAAAGAATAAGCGAAACAAACGATCAAAACAGTGAGTCCAAATAAAAGAAAGCAACTGTAAGTGTTATTGAATACAGAAGAAAGAAGAAGAATATGGTGTACGTATAAGAAGAAATCCACCATATACATGCTACCGAAAAATCTATACTAAAAAAAAGAAATCCAGGACTTTCAAAAATTAACTAAATACTAAATTTAAAAGTTCAAAAGTTTCGAAATTTTGAAAACTAAAATTAAGTAAGTATCATAATTTATGGACACTCATAATTTTACTATGTTTGAAAATTTTCTACGAAATCCCCCAAACTTATTCTCTACAAAACTTCCATCCTTAGCCATTAAATGCCAAAATCACTCGTTTTCTAAAAAAAGAAAACCCTATGAAAGAATCTCCAAATATAGCATAAAATCCTTAAACAAAAATGTTTGATACTTAAAATGGAGTCCATATTTAATAGGATTGGCAAGAATCTACATTCGGTTAAAAGTCTTACATTTGTTTCTTAAAGTAGACTTAACAAAAATGCTAAGTACGTACACCAATTCAGGAATTTTAGAATTATTTCTGAAATTAGACATGTACCCTATGAAAGCAAATCCTTAACAATAAAAGTTATATTTTTTTTACATGGAAATTTTCGGATTTTCACTAAGATTTTTTTTACTTTTTAACGTTATTTTTCTAATGATTTTGGTTGATTTTTTCTCGTGCTCTATATATGGCATTTTATTTGCACCCAATCCAAAGGCTGTGATTTTATTAAAATCATGTAAACGCATTGTAAGAAAATCCTAAGCCTATCGACCAATCTGGAGCATCAAATCGACTCAATTTAATCAAAAATTGACGGCCACGAAATATAAGGGGGCTAACTTTGATTTCAGCCAATCAGGAGCGAGGGTTCTGTTGACCAGCCAATAGGAGGGAAGGTTAGCGCAACTCTCGACGTGGTGTGAGAGATGTGATTGGGTGTTTAGGTTGTTGATTTCTATAAAAAGTCCTGGTAATCACTATTATTTCTATAAAAGAGTCCTAGTAATCACTTATTAAGCTTGTCAAAGAGCCTCTGGGTCCAAAGAACTGAAATTAGAAATATGAGATGATCTTAAAGGGGATTTCGGTTAAGAGCTTGCAGAATGTTGTGCGCTCCAAACTGGTTGCAAAAAATGCTTCGAATCCATGATGGTTTTTCTTGAAAATGGTCCATCAGAGATTCAAAGTATCTTCTTTTTTTTATTAGACATGGTAGTACACAAAGTCTGCAAGAAAGTACCAACTTATCTGTCCAAATGCACCACCTAAAACGAACCCTGTCCTGTAATGAAAGTACCAACTTATCTGTTTAAATACTTAACAACCGATATGCTAGACTCTGCTAATGTGCAATATATACATACAAAAGTAAGCAAGTGTGGATTGACCAGAATGTGACGAAAGACTAAATATACTATATTAATTCCTTTTGCCTTTCTCCTTCATGTCTTTTTCCATTCTTGATCTTTCCTTCAATTCGCTATATTTCATCATTGACATCAAACTGACCTGAGAAGTGTTTGGAGTCGCAAGCATTGAGAAAAACGAATCCGACTGGTTTCTTAATCTTGTATCCATTGCTTGCGACCTTTCACGAAGTTTACCAAATCTATCCAGGATGAGCTGGATATTCTCCTGGCTGAAACATAACATAAACATGAAAACATTAGAAGTTTCCCAGGCCAAAAAAAAATCATCATACACCCCTGCAAACACGCACTCAGCGTGCATCAAAACTGACCTTGTTCCAGAATTCCTTAAAGCAGTTAAGTTGCGTTTTACTTCACTAAGCATGATATCTGCTTCAGTAACAAACCTACGATCTTCCGCGCTAGAAGATGCATTCAGATTCAACATGGCAATTCCAGCATTGAGGACACGAATAAGTAACTCCATATTAAACTACACAGAAGAAACTAAACCATCAGAGGTGCTCTTTTGATAATGTAAATCAAAATAAAAAGACGCAAATTTAACATTCAACAAACCTCCAGTGCAAGTGGATTAACAGCAAAATCGTCTATTTCACGCCAAATGGTCTCGTAACCCCCATTCTCCATGAAAGGTTGGGCCTCCGAATCAATTTTGGCACCTTGCTTCAAACATTCTGTTCTCTTGAGAGAGAGTATATTCAATATATCTTCTCTACACGTAATCAACTCCATGTCTATGAATAATTTAGATAACATATTATAATCAACCTCCTTGGATACTTTCTCAAACAAGGGATTTTTCGACGGTTTTGCAAGCTTAAGGATCCTACGAAATTCCACTGGGAGCAAAGAAGATATCTTATCTTCAATGAGTATTTCATAGAGATGACCAAACCGGTTTCTGGAATTGATACAAACCAGAATAGATAATCTTAAAACAAGAGAAGGATAATTTCTCTTGGATGCAATATCAGTTTTTTCAAACCATTCCACTGTATCTTTCTTCCCCAACAGTATATGATGAGCAAATCCCGACAGAAAACTTTCCAAAGAACATAGTTCTGCCTGTAAGCTAATATCTGTTTCTGACTTGGATTTGGAGTACAGTTTCCAGTTCTCACATGCAAGTGTTTCCAGGAGAGAAGACTTTGTAGTGAAATAGATAGGTTTCCAAGAACTTCCCAAATAAAGTAAGCGTTCCAAAAGATACGAAAAGTGGAATGGTGAAATATAACTTGCCATTTTGCCCCAGTTCGGCTGACAGGTTCTCCCCAAAGATTTTCTAATCTGCAAGAGAAATGATAACCTCACAATCCCTGAATCAATGCAGTCTTTAAACTGCTCAAAGAAGGATTCCCAGAATATGTCCAGATCAAAATGGTTTACAATCACCTGATACAGTTCAACAGGTAGACTCCCATATACAAAAATCAGCATCACCAGTTTCCAAAGTCGCCCAAGAGACAACTTTTTTTTTGAGCTGATTATTTCCATAATTACTTCTTTGGTAATTCCCCTACAAAGCTCTGTTTTCCTTAGCTTAAAAATATCTTCTGAAAAAATTGAGTCTGCAGGACATATAATTCCAAAAAAACGCTGCTTAGAAGACGCTGAGTACTCTAGTAATGTCTTTGGAGCCTCCCGGTCGAATACCTTGGATTCCATGAGCCCCTTTGTGACTTCAAGTATGTGAAGAGACATCACTCCCTGATTAAACAAAGACTTTCCACCGTAAAACCGATAAAGGGTGTCGAGCTTCTCTAACACATTCATACCAAGACAAGTGACTTCAGAAACCCAATAACTCTGAGCAGCAGATACAAACTGGTGAGCATCCATTCTAACCAACTCCCCATTTCGTCTAAGAGATCTATGACAGATGCCTTTCATCCAATAGGCATTTGCGTTTAGCAACATATAGATGAAACTGCTATTTTGTACCGTTTTGCAGACACCCAAGTAACTCAAACAAAACTTCTCATAGTCCTTGTAGCCTTTTTCATGTATAGTTCCAATAGAACCGAGGTACATCAATATGCTTAGAATCTTCTCCCTCCATGTATTCCAGAAGTATATTAAAGTCTGAGCGGAGACCCTCTTACGAGAAATCATAAGTGCTGCATGTTTCACAGAGTCCAACACCACCATTTCATCCTGTTCATATTTAGCAAGCTTTACCTTAAGATGTGAATCAAGAATCTTCCAAAGATACATAATTTCTGCTCCAAGATGACCGAGTCTCTGGGAAGTAGCCAAACAATCACCCATCTCCGCTAAGCTGCTATCTTTCTCTGATAATGAGCTAGCCTCCACACAGATTAGCTCGTAAAAGTGATCATTTCTAGTCTTCGCGATCAATTTTGATTTGGTCAAAAGTTCCTCTTTGTTACAGAATTTCTTTAAGGGCCAACCTTTGCTTCCTGTTGTCCAAAGAGAATTAACAAGAACGTACAGCAGAATGGTCCTTGATGCTTCTTCATAGTACCCACCCTTTTCCAGTATTTCTGCCCCAAGAAGAAGATCTCCTCTAAGTTTTGCAGAATTGGCAGCCTCCGCACAGTTTCCAAACTCGACCTCCTAAACCACAAGCTCCTCGAGACAACTACGAGTTTCCAAGAAAGTCCGCATCAAGTCCAATGAGTTAAAGGCTCGAACAAACTTCATCATACTTTTTGCATCTTCCACTTGATGATAGTGAGATGCACATCTCTCCAGAAACTCTTGTTTCAATTCTTTCAACTCTTGAATGTCGACTGCATCACAATCAAAAACTTTATCTGCTTTCCATTTCTCTATGAACTGAAGCCCCGATTCAAAAAGATTTCCTTTGGTGCAAACAGTCAGGCACTTCAACACGCAGTTGGCCCTACAATACACTTCGGCAGCAATAGACCAGCATTCAGCAAGTGAAAAACAATCAGCTGCGTCCTGTAGCCTTGATTCCTCATAATTATTCAGATAAAGCAAACCTAAAAAAGACGGGGGGGAAAAAGTTACAAGTGAGAATCATTACCTAATGAATTTTTCAGACCTAGTTTGAATTTGATAGCTTCAAAAGGAGTTTGTCTGACTAGTATCCTTTATAACTTCTTCTTTTAGCTAGAGTCTAAATATTATGCAGAATCAGGTTAACATCATTTAACTTCCTGGAGGATTAAAACTTAAAGATGCACATACAGTCATTGATACAACTTCAATGAAATAAACCAGGTCTTTTAGCTGCAAGAATAATATGTAAATTCCAATTTTTTTCTGATTAAAAAGTCATTGCGCTTCGTACTGAGCCACATATCCTATACAATCTAGGGGAGCATTCGGAGTGTGCCAACTCTATACCTACTCCCTGGGATCAATTATAATGTGCAAGGCACTGATTCTTTTTCTAACGAGTTTGTGGAAATGGGTTAGGCATTTTAGGGAATCAAATTCGTTCGCAGGAATGTGCTCAGTAACTTATAGAATTCATATCAATTCAAAAAAATGGTTTCCTCCAATCCTGGAATTTAGGTTGGTTTACGGAATGCTGCATCTCAGGAACTTTCCATCTTTTTTATTTCTGGAGCTTAGGTCTATATTACTCCTTTGGTACTTGGTTATAATATTTTGCTTTAGTGAGAGATTATAGATAATATTTTACTTCAGTCGGAGATTTTCTAAAAATAAAATATAGATAGTCCAAACCTGCTCTTTTGAATTCCTTTAACTGAATAAAGCATTTTGCAGCAATCTCGAACTTTCCAATTGTTTCAAAAATCTCAGCAGCCTCAATCAGAGAATCCCGAGCCAGTTCAGAATTAGAGCCATCCATTCGGTTAGCAGCAGCTCTAAGTCCAGCAGCTTTTGCCCATTTCTCTTTGTATGAATCTCCAGCTCTTTCAAAACACATTGTCGCCATCTCAAAATTACCCTCATTAAATAGCTGCATAGGCATATAAAAGGACAAAACATATGACTGTCAAATTCAATATTGGAATATTGCCGGAGAATTGGAAATTTGGGAAAAGGAATACTAAGGGGCACATGCATGCATGTATGTGTGGAATAAATTGCAAGGGCTCCAGTTTAGACCTTGATACCACGAGAACACCACTCTTCCTTGCTGCTTCCAACTTGCATTGTCTGTGCAAGAGATTCATCCAGATGTCTAACCTGTACGACCCCCAACTACTTCCAGTAATCAAATATAGGCTTCGAGAATTTGTCTATATTATCATAGATCCACAATCTCTGCCTAGCACGAGTAAGAGCCACATATAGTTGCTCAAGTTCAGAACAAAGAATTTTGTGCTTAGACAAGCAGAAACTTGGAAATGATTCGTGTTCGGTACAGTGAAACAGATCCAGTTCCTCCATGTATCCGTAAATTACTCGCCACTGATTCTTTAAAGGAGATGTTCCAAAAAAGTTGTACAACAGCACATCCTACATGTACGACAGAATATCAAAATGCACGCTTTCTAAGAGATAAACAGTAAAAAACTAGATTAATATGCAGAGTTCACACTGAATGCACTTAGGCTGTGCTCCATAGGCGACATCATGCCAACTACTTCGCAAACGCCAGTCACATATTTTTATGCTGGGACTTTACTAACCCATCAATTTTGGAAATAAGATTTATATGCAGGTAAAACAGTAATTCGAAAACATGACCGGACTGCGATGCTGACTTCTACTGTAGGGAGAAGACTTGGAGAATATGTTATTTGCTAATTCAAGTGCTCAGCTGTCCCCAGAGACTATTTTAACTTCCTAAGTAAAGAGCATGAGAAATAATGCAGTTTACAGTTTCAAACTCTGACAACTAAACCAAACTTGTTAAAGAAACGCAGAAACCAAAAATATTACTTCTAAAAATAGTCATTCACTGACCTGAAACTCGAAGCCTTTGCACTCAACCAATGTCAGCACAAGGGCTTGCTTTCCAATTTGGCCAGAGATTTCTTTCTTAACAGAATCATCGCGCACTAAAATAACCTGTTCTGCTCCAAAGCCAATCAAACTCCCACCAGTACTCCCACTATTTCCAAAAATTGTTCCAATTGCATTTTTGCCATTCACAGATTCAAGTAAAACCGGTGCTTCACCATAGATAAGGCTACTCTCGGGGCTTAAAGAATCAATAGAGAGGGGAAAGAAGTGGTAAAGAAGCTCAATTACGCTCTGAGACAGCTTCAGAATGCCTGCATGAGTTCGGAAATTCTGATTCAATTGAAAATAACCAGATACAGAACAGTGTGCCTTCTCCTTTGCTCTCCCTTCGATATCACTTTCTAGTTCTGAGATGAATTCATTGTGAAACAAAGATCTTATGTCTTGGAATCGGAATTCAATACCCCTTGCAATAGTTTGAGCTGTATCACCCGAGAAAACAAATCCTTCCTCAAAATTTTGGCATATATACTTAAAAAGAGCAGCCTGTCTCATGGTTAAATCTTGGACCTCGTCAATATACACAAAATCCATTTGATCACCCCGATAGCTACCTTTTCTCAGTCGTCGATGAAGGTCCATGACTAAATCAGCAAAATCGAACTCACCATTAAGCAGCTTCTTCTTCTCATAATCAAGAAAAATATCATATATCATCTCTCTTATATCCTTGTTTAAGGTGGAAACCCGTCCCTCAGATAACGACAAATAATTCCCCCGGCTGAGTTTGCCATTAGGAACTCTGCCAGCAGTCAGGCCACCTTTTATGTGAGACATTATCTCAACAAAAACAGTTGAAGAGTCGAGTTTCCTGGTCAATTGACAGTTAAAATGGGGCCAGTAAAATGAATTAAACCGATCGTAATTTACCTCCTTTGATCTAATAAAAGCATTTAAAGCAAAAGTCCTAGTTGTTCCAGTATCGCCCGCACAAAACTCCCTTACATCATTGAATCTGTCAAAATAGGAGTTCTCCATACTTCCGTCAAGCATCATTAAGAACTTCTGAAAGGTTATGACAAGTGGGTAGCAATCAAGTGGTAGGTTCACGAAAGAATCGGGGATGCTTCTGAACTCGATTGTATCATCGATGTCATGCATATCAGTAGACTTGCTTTCGACTGAAGATTTCCCACCGCAGATAAAACTGTGAAAAAAAATAATGTAATAAAATAAGCATACACAGATTGTTCTATACTATATGCAGATAAAAACATAAAAAAGCTATCTTCTACAATATGCAGATAACAACATAAAAGTTATTTTAAGAGCAGTAAATTAACAGATTTGCACCCTCTATTATACATATTATGCACCATAAGGTTTAGAAACATATAAGAGGAAAAACTATACACAGAATGCACTTTGACAAGGGCAAAAATGGTTTGGACATAAGAGAAGTTATCTTACTGGGCCATGGACCTATGAGAACACACGATGTCTGGAGCAACTTGGTACTATTTTAATTTCTAGCTTAACACCAATTTGGTCTCCATATCTATTGAGAAAGATTTGAAGACTATTAATTATATTGATATGAAGACGCCATGTCATTTCAACAATAATTTGCAAACAAGTTTTAGTAGGTAAAAGGTTTTAGAACCACGAGTTCGTCTATGAATACAATTGCAACGTGATCCCTACGTCCATGTGTACTGTCAGACGTCACAAAACGTGCACCAATATCTCTAAAGAATTTGAAGCAAAATTGAAGAGTAGAGTTGGAATATATTTCGAACAACAAGCTAGCCATAATACAACACCGGGGAGATATATTTACCTTTTTAAATTAGATATTTGATTCTTGATAGCAGTACATAGTTGAGGGCTGACTGTTACAAACATTTGCCGAAGGTTGGTTCCATTTGGCTCTCCAACCCAATTTCTTGGGGAAGCAGGCACAGAACTTATACTCTCAGACAGTCCTTCTAAAGAGAAATAGTGTTGCTGCTCCTTTTGAAACAATTTCATGGTCAAGATAGTTGTTTTCCCAGTTCCAGATCTTCCAAGAATAAAACTACTTCTTGGTAAAAGAGCTATTTCCAATTCCTGATCAGTCATTTCAAAAGGAAGATCAATTTCTCTGCCATCACTTCCAGATAACAAATGGCTCACCACACCAGATGATAAAGAATAGAATTTCATCAGTAGTAGACTCTCACTCACTTTTGAGTTTTCAAGATAGCTTCTTTCATCAAATTTTGCAACACTCGAGCCAATAGAGAACTTAGTTCTTGTATTGTATCGAACAACTTCATTACAAGGTTCCCAGATCACTGGCAGTTCCATATCCCTACAAAGAGAGAAAGAAAATTAACAACCCATGAAACTGGAAAACTGATGTTATCGAGAGAGTAAAAGATGAAATTCAATCCTGTTCACCATCCAAACTGCAGGTGCACAGAACGGAACCATCAGTTAAACTATCACCAGACTGGTAATACTAAGAGCAATGTTACACATACCCATCAGCTTTTTTCTCTTTACAGCGGTTGACAAAATCGTCTGTGTACATACTAAAAATGTTATCAAGACGCTTAACAAGTTTCGGCATCTCCTCCAGAGGTAAGATATCCCATATCTTCAATACTTGGACATAGCTTGAATACTTCACTATATCGACAGCAGAAATAACATAAAATCGCCCAACCTTAAACTGTTTCACAAGCTGCAAGGAGTTTCTACAAACAGGGTCTACCTTCTTTGGGCTCCAGCCATTGGCAAGCTTAAGCAACAAATTGATTACAGATTTTTGGGTCTGAAATGATTTCAATTTCACAAATGACTTCCTAAAGTTATCACTAAACAAAACCTGCAGAAATCAAGACGACGACAACAACTAAACTGAGTAAAGGTTCAGTATTCTAAAAAAGTATGAGTACAAACAAAGTAAAGCTTTTTACTCTTCCAAAAAAGATTAAATGAACGCTTGCTCTGACCATTCAATATTCTACCTTCCACTTTGCAGTTTTGAAGAGTATGCTATCTCCATTCAATAAGTCATCTAATTGATCCAGTTCTTTCTTGGCTTTCAATGCTGCTTTAGCTAGATCTTTATCTTCACCAGCATTATATAAACAATGCCGATCTTTGGCATCAGATACTAATGCGTTCCAGCAAGATCCACTTCTCAACAGAGTTGTCCCATCACCCAAAATCCAAAGACATCGCCTGCATGATAACAGAGACAGCAAGTAAACAAAGTCACAACATCACATGACCTCATAAATACTTATTACTCTGGTTGAAAATATATTGTTGACTGAAGCCACTAGTTTACCGTGCCCTAGTCAAAGCAACATTAGTTCGCTGGAGATTAGATAGGAATCCAATAGATCCTTCACTGTTAGACCTGACGGTAGAGATTATTATGATATCCTCTTCGCCACCCTGGAAACCATCAATAGACTTCACCCTCACAGCGAAGTATTCGAGCTTCTCATATTTGTGCCCAAGTTTCTCTTGAATTGCAGCTACTTGAGCAGCATATGGGGATATTATTCCAATCGTTAGCTTCTCTCTTGCGCCATCCCATGCTGTAAAAGTAAACCTTCATTATGATTAGTTGAAAGAAAAGCAAGACTGGAAAGAGAGATTCAGAAATGGGGGTTGGAGTAAAGATTAAAAAAGAAAAAAAAAAACACCTTGACAGCCCATGCTACCACATATAAAACATACGGAAGTGTAATGCAAGTATAAACTCACGCTGACCATACCTCTAAAAAGCTTGCGTACAATCTTCAGAATAATTGCTACTTCCACCATATTTTTCCTGCTATGTGCAACATTGTCTTGTTCATCTCTTCCATCAGAAGTGCTTATGAACGAGTATGGACCAAACATAGGTCCTTGAAGATAGCATCTTTCATAACTTTTACAGAGAACATTAGGAGCATCTAAAATCTGGTTCCGATAAAAGTTGGCATTTGGAAAAGCACTTATTTTAGGATGCATTCTGTACTGAATGTTTAGAAAGTGCTTTGAATGTCCCAATGAACTCAACCTTTCAAATAGACTTCTTCCAAACCCAGCGTCATCAGAAACCTAAACAAGAAAGCTTGAAGAGAGTTAATACATCATATCTAAGCAATTCCTGTGAGGAGCACTTTTTAAGGCTATTTGCACAAACTTTGATGTGACTTACGTTTCTTCAAATAATAACTTAAGCTAGGCAGTGGGCGAATATTTACCTTGCTAGCAACCATTGCAGGAAGCTGACACTCGTGACCAATTAGAATAGCATGCCGTATGCCTCTAATTTGCATGGGTATCGCTGATTCACACTCTCTTAACTGAGAAGCTTCATCAATAACCAACAAGTTCAGCGGATCCATTTCTACTCTATGCAAAGCATATGAGCTAGACGCTGTGCAGAAGATGAGCGAGGCAGATTGAAAGCAAAACTGCCATACCAAACTTCTGTTCATTAGACTGACAAAGAGATCTTAAAGCATCAACACATTCATTTCTAATCTTGTACAGCTTAACAGGAGTACTAGACATATATGCTTCACCCTCATGCTTATTGTAGGAATTAACAACTTCTCCATGTGTAAAGAGTGTCTCTATTTCTTTGTCATTAGCATCACTTTTAGACAGAAGAGTTCCAAAAGAATCAAGCAAATTAAGAAGGCATACCATGCTCTCAAAATTTTGCTGCAATAGAAGTCTTTTTGGAAGATGGGTGCATAAATCATTAACACATCTTTTCAGCGGAGAAACTATCGCCGTGTATTTATCTTTGATGTACCCAAGAAATGAACTAGGAACTACAGGGGTGGAATCGCTGTTGACATTAGTTTTAGCCTCGCCAGATGATTCATTCTCCAATAAACAATATTGAGAAACACAATCTTCAAGGAATTTTATCATGGTTTCAAAGCATTTCTTCCAACTGTTATGTGGCACAAAACATTCTACCAGCCTGTCCACACGATGATCCAAATAAATCTCCTCAAGATCATCAAAAACTTCCAAACGATCCCTACTTCCAAATAAGAGCAAATCTCCCAGTGAACATAATAGCTCATCTTGTCCTGGATCCATGTGGTAAGGATCTTTAACAAGCTTTAGGACGCGCAAGGCCACTTCCTTAACTGCAACATTTGTTGGAGCACATGCAAGTGTTCTACAGCTCTTACTTAAGAGGGTATACAACAAGATACTGAGAGTTTTAGTTTTCCCAGTCCCAGGTGGGCCCCAAATAAGTTTAATGGAAGACTTGTGATTGCACAGCGCTACCAATATAGAACTACGTACTGCAGTTGTTTGGGACCCATCAAGGACTAATGATAATCTGCGGCCAAGTTGTTCATCCCAGGCGCTATCATCTTGTGAAGAACAAAAGTTACAGATTTCCTCAACCTGCAATACAATAGCAAAATCTATAGTTATGTTCTACACCCAGTCCCAGTTATCATTAGTTATCATTAGCAAAATCTACCATCGTACTTGTGCATTCTCTTTCTTTCAATGGAAGCAGAAGTTGGAACCATGAAATAAATATAGGACTGCAAAGCTTTAGGCAAAGAAACAACATGAACCCTAAAGACCCATCAATTTGAAAGGTTTCGAATCTACATCATATACAGTTCTTGCAACAAAAAAAAACAACAAGTCATTGTTTATAAACAAGTGATATCTAATAAGAAATTAATAGTTCTTACCCTGGAATTGGAGCACAAAACTTCCTTAATAATCTGTAAGTTCCCAGACATGTGTAATGCTCTCCATATTCTAATTTTTGTAGTCAGATTAACCAGAAACACAGCAAAGACTGAGTTCTGCATACCATCTCTAGCATCAACAAACTTCGAAGTCCGGAACTCCAAATAACCAGATATTTTACCTTCTTCTGCAGCATTAGACGCCTTAGTATCTTTCATGACTAAAGCAAAGGTACATATCCTTACGCACTGCTTCAAGTCCGAGGCAATTTCAGGTACCACATCAGACAGAACAAAAAGGTCACCACATCTTGGAGAGTATGGCTCTTTGCCAGTGCCATTGTTTATGTTCCTCCAAGAATCAAATTCAAGCTCATACAGAAATGAACCATGTGCCGCAGACTCCTTCACTGAGATTACTTCAGCAAATGGTGCATCATGCAACACCTCCATACTCGAAAACAACTCAGAACGAGTTTCCTCAATCAACGGTAACGTGTAAGAACCAAGGTAATCCTCCACTGACTGGAAACGGTCAGGGATCTTTTCCACCTACACAATATAAAAAGTAGCTAAATTCAGATTTCAGAACGAAGGGATCGAAAAAGTTCAGTTCAGTTATAATTAGGAAGCATTCAACCAGGCAGTATTTAGATCCCACAAACCATAATCACTAGTACAATATCATGAAAACTGGCTGTGGCTGCAAGTTAATTGATACTTGACAAGCTTTGACATCCACAACTAAGGAAGTTACTAAGGAATATAAGAACACCAGTTGACACAGGATGCGAAAGTATTATAGTAGACATTGCCTACATATCACTTGAATAGCTTAATCTTTGTATTCTAAACCTCTTTGAATTATTTTTGGAACGGGATCATTGTACTAAACGTTCAAATAATAAAACACTTATGAGTGCAAATATTACCATGTACCCACATGGATAATGCTAGAGGGATAGCTTCTTTAAGGTGAACCTGATCTACATATCAAGATATTCATAGGTCCTCCTAATACTTCAAAGTTCGAACACACTCAAAAATCAGGCATAATTCTCTGAAATTGGCAAGTCTAGGAATATTTTCGGGCAGATCAGCCATCGGATGCTCCCAATGTGGGCCCATGAGATGCGTTTATCATAGGATCATAGCTCGACCTTGTGCAGTAGGATTAGGATTCAAAGCCATAATATAGCTATGCTGCATGATTGATAGCCCCCCCTCCTTTCTGTTTTCATTATTCATTGATTAACAAATTGTTAATCTGGGGTCTGCTTTAAGAAAATGGTGCCTGAATGACAGTTTTCATACAAATATCAAATGCTGGTCTAAAACTAATGCCCAATAAATCACATACTTCTCGTGGAATTGAAAATTTTAGAGTAATGCAATTTTCAGTGTGGATTATCTACATGGTGAGCGATATTCCTAACTGATATCAACCCTGTAAGGCGGTGTGCCCCAGATAAACAATGTAAACATGATAGCTTAATAAGCAGAAAAATCTCCAAATTTTACAATGTGGATACATGATTTTATGAAGATTAGGAGAGACAGAGACAGACCTGCTCTTTATATAAGTCTTCATTAGATATATCCTCGAGAGTCCAAGAGAACACCAAATCAATCAAATCTTTCTCGGGAGGTTTATATTTGTAAAAACCAGAACGTGCCATTTCAACCACTTGACCGCCACTTTCAACTTCATCTCCACTCTCATCTCTGCATACACATTTCAAAACAAAAACATCTGAAATAAATAAGATATAACAACGTAACACAAGTGCATATAGTACATGCTCAAAATCTCCCAGTTCTAGGTTACAATGTGAAGCATGTCACTCAAGTAGACATTTCAGACCTCGAGAAACATGGTTTGGCCACATATGCAAGACTCTTGAAACCTTTCACACCCACGTGCTAGATTATGAATGAACAGACAAGTCATGGCATGGAACTACTTAAACTATATTTCGGGATACCATGAACCCTTAACTTAGTGACCTTTCAAATTTTACACTGTTTTTATACAATGCATCAAATATCTGATAAGCTTACTGAAACGAGCAAATCACACTAACAATATTATGCCTTAACTTCTTTTCCAAAACACACTAAATCCTTAATAAAACAAAAATCCAAGCAAAACCCCAGAAAGTTAAATTGCATGTTCCAAGAACAGATTCAAGAATAAAGAGAATTTGGTTGAAGGTTTATCAAAAATCTCTGAAAACATTTAAAGAGAGTAAGACAAATAATTTTTTTATCTTCCAATAAAAACAACAAAAATCCAAAACAAAACAATTTAAGGATTAATTAGTATTAATCACTTGCTAAAACTTCTGAATCAAACTAACAATCAGTTACTCAAATTTGATTATTTTTATCCCTAAATTCGATTATTAATCACTTTTCAAGTCTGCTCATGTTTTCACTAGTAATATAAGTAAATAAATTGAATAGTAAAATATAAAAAACTGTCTAAACAGCAATTAAATCATCCTTTGTAAACCCTAATTAAATAACCGCATTTTTACAAGGAAATTAAAGAAGAAGACCTGCTGCTAATGATCGCCATGACCTTGAATACTCCTCCTCCTTCTTTTTCTACTCAACTATGCTGTGATTTTTAGCAAGCCTTTGATTTGGTTGAGAGAGGTTTTGATTTTTGAGATTAAAGTTTACCATGGTTAACTGCTGCTAGACTGAAGCCAGGTGCGTGTTTTGTTTGCCAGGTGCCCTTTACTTGCTTTACCGATATCACTAAGGCCCCTTCCTATGGCAAATGCCAAACTCACCCATTTGCCATGTCAGCTGGCCCGGCAAACTGGTCACGCCACTATGGTAAATACTATAACAGGTCGAGTTTCCACCTACCGGTCGAGTCTAGACCGGCAACGGTTTCCACCACATCGGCAACGGTTTAGTGTCAACCGTTAGGTTGATTTGAAACCTCCAACGACTCTTTCTCCATCGCTATAAAAGGGCCAAAAATCACATTAGAAATTACACCAAATTTTTTACACAAAAAATTTCTATCTTTCTATCTTATTATCTTTCAAAATGGAAAAGTTTGAATCTCAACTTGACTTGGCTACCCAACTTGATTTTTCTGGAGTGGTGCTTGAATCGGCCCTTAATAAGATATGTGAAGGTTATAAAGAAATAGGTAAAAATCAAAGAAGTCTACAAGTTTTGGATATTAATCAAATCAAACCTCCAAAGAGAAGACCAAGAAAAGTTCAAGGTAATAAAAATGTTCAAGGGAAGGAGAATTTGAAGGCAAAGAAGAAGATAAACAAAGGAGACTCCGTTCATGAGCGCATTGATTGGAAGTTTGGTGAAATGAAGAAGATAAACAAGATGAAGAATACCATCCCTAATTTTTACTTTTAGAGTCTTTATTGTAAGTTATGTCATTATCTAGATGAATGAAAGAGGCACTAATGTAAATTAAAAAATTTACTTTTAATGAAAGCTGAACTAGTTTTATATTAAAATAAAATACAATTTTTTTATAGCAGATTAAATTAACCGAACGATTTAATAATATCTTAAAATTAAAATTTGATACAAATGATAGATGTATCATATTTGGGCAGCTAATCTAAACTGATCATATTCGGGCAACACCCTCAAGATAAGATAACAACCATCAAATTGAAAATCTTTTCCCACTTTGTTGCGCCATTCGAGCCGACACATTTGCTCCACATCAAATGCGTTTTGACCATTTTGTAGGTTTAGATAGCCTTCAGTTAGTGTAGCAATAAACAACTTCACCTCCCTGCTGATTTCTCGGAAGCGTTCACAACATCCATTTGCATCTCGATTATTCAGGTTCATTGTATCTTCTTGAAATCTATGAAATATACGACTGTATACAATCTCTTGATGTTGATGTTGTTCAGCAATGACCATATCTTGCATAACAAAAACATAATGCCTGCAAATGGATTCATCTTCAGCTGTGCTAAATTTGCGAGCTCGAGCTCGAACTGACATGTTGGATTTGTTGAGCGAAAGAATGGAGATTAAAGAAATGGTGTGAATTGAAGTGAAATTTGATATCGTATTTATAGGATGAAGAAATTATGACCGTTGGATGAGATGATATTACCGGTCTAGTATGGACCGCTTTCGGTGTAGTTTACACCGAACGGTGTAAAACAGACCTACCGGTCGAGACTCAACCGGTAGGTAGAAATTCCACCTGACCTGGCTAAGTGGCAAATTTGCCACTTAGCCGGGCCGGTTTGCCTGTTTGCCCCTTCCATAGTGGGTGCCTAAATGGCAAATCAATTGATTTGCCACACCCATAGGAAGGGGCCTAACAATAAATAGCCTAAAAAGAGAGATAAATGTGGGTCGGGATCGTGTGACAAAAAGGTTTGACAAACCCTTTTAAAATGGCCCGTATTTAGGATGTGGTAACATAACCGCTTCTTTTTCTTATCGGCTCCATTAGCCGAGTCAAATTTCTTTCTTTTTCAAACAACGGCTAAGATTTTCCATATATTTTCTTGGTCAGGAAAAAAAAACCATCTCAATCAACTAAGTTTTTGTTACTATATTTTTACTAACGCACGGGCTCAGATTTGTTTATTACGAAACTTAATCATAGGGCTCCTGTTATAACTTACTTCTAAAATAAATTTAGGTTTTTGGCACCTACATGCTCCTTGGAGTGATATATATTGTTAAGGCATTTTTTTTTCCATGAAGGTTGTAGCACTGTTTCAACTAATGGACATAAAAGAATCTCGATTGGTTTGAACAATGGCAAATGAATTTTTAAAATTTATTATTCTGTTTGGGAAAAAACAGTAGCTTGTCTTAGAGACTTCCCAGATATGTTCACAACAATATTTGCTCTTAAGATAGTATTGATGCATTAACTTGATAAGTCTCGTGAGTCGGCGACTTGAGATAGATCTAGCTTAGGATTACACATTTGGGTATCATATCCAGCTTCTCTCACCAAGAAGAAAGTGAGACCTCTCACCTGTTCATTAAGTTAAGTTCATTATAATATTATTGAAGCATGAGATCATTCCAAAGCATAGTAAAATACCAAAGCCAAAACAATACTGAATTGATTAGGTAAGATTTATGGGTTTACCTTCAACATCTTCCTTACTATGCATGGGTTTGTAAACACGGTAATTTTACCTCTTCACCTTTTAACCTCCGATGTTGCATCTTAAACATCTAGTTATTTGGAAATTTTTTGTTCCGCATCTTGTCCTTTGGCATGCGATTGTTCCTTGATGGGTGACTTCTGAAGCTGTGCAGAATCATGAATGCTGCGTAAGAAAGAACAAAAGCCCGACGAAGAAGTATTATTTTGCTATCAAACAACCTATCAAACAACAATTTTTTTGAATACATGTCGAATGGTACACAAAACTTACAAAGCCTAACTTGATCCAAAATAAACATAAGTACCAACTTTTATATCTATAAGACTTATTCAGAGTATTATTCCCCTGAGTATTCAGGGAAATATGCTCCTAGATATTTTGTGTAGACTTTGGTGCTAGTAAATATTCAGTGATTGAAAAATTGAAATATGAAACAGAAAATAGGGGATAAAAAAATCCAATTACTAAAAATGATAATATTAAAAATAATAAATGATAAATTAAATATCAGGTGCACGGGCGCCACGCAAATTTGAAAATATCGGGATAATTTTTGTAATTTCTAACCATGCCTGGTAGTCTACCACCTTCTCTCACGCAGTTGAAGTTTAAGGCCTTTAGAGTCGACCATGTTTATTAGGTATTCATCGGAAAAGAAAAGTAAATGCCCCGTAGTCATCGGAAAACAAAAGTAAACAACGAAAGAAATCAGGTTGGAAGCAAAATATACTACAGCCAAACCATAAGAGATAAAGTTACGCACCTTGTTTTAAGATCAATGAAAAAGGTTAGTAAAGCTAACAGTGATGTCGAGAATCTCCAAACTGGCAGTGACTTCTCAGCGTGAACAAAACTTGGACATGGACCTCATATTGTGCCTCTCATGACTCATTTTACCTGAACGTCTCTTATTTTAATTGTGCCAAAAGCTTTCCCATGTTTGCGCCCAAGAAACAACCTAGTTTTATTTAGGCATTTTAGTTTCATAGTTTTTGTAAACATCTTCCCAAACTCGCCTCAATGTAATAGTAGTCTACATGTCAGCCCACTGCAAAGCACCCAGAAAACATGGGAAATCATAGATTTATAAGAAACCGTATATAGTCATCACAATCAATCCAAAAGTACTGGTTCAAACTGTAATCAGTATATAATCTTACAGAGTATCTTTCCCTTGCTCGGTATATGTCCATTCTCTATCTCTCAGGTAAATTTATGTCCTCTTTAACGTATGGAATTTCGGTTTGTACCTGCAGAGATGGCTTATGAATTAAATCACACACGAACCTAACCTATGTTTGCTTCGAGTTAAAAGCCCTAACCTAACAAAATCGGTGAAATAGATTGAAAAATAGATCAAAAAATTAAAAAACAAAAAGAGAAGCAAACCTTAATTCTCATTGGGACCGAACCGGCGGGTTATCAAAAAACCTTAAGTCGATCGTTAGTTATTATTATTATTTTTTACCCAGGATTAATATGTTTTTGAATCATAAATCTCAATTATAACGGGATTGATCTCTTGATATACGGATGGCTTAGGTTTGACAACTACACCACCTTCGACCGTTGTGATTCCTGGTTATCAGAATAATGCACATTAGGGTTTAAAGTAAACCATTGTTATCAGTCGCAGTAGAAGAAACTGGGTCTCGGTTGGGTTATCTTTGTTTCTGAAAACAAAATATTTGATACTCGTAGAATAAAACAAACCAAAACATTAAATTATGGTGTATCATTCTAAAGCAAATAAACTGAGAGATTGAAGTAGAATAAATATCGGGGAACAGAGAGGAGGCGAAAGAGAAAATAGGGTTTGGAAAGAGGAGGCGAAAGAGAAAATAGGGTTTGGAAAGAAGGTTGGGTCAATATATTCAGAATACCAAAAACCGGGGGCGTAAGAACTCTAAAGAGTGGTGTGAAAAAACCAAAAAAATTTATTGGTCTAAATATTCTTAGTGGGGCCAGAAGCTCTAGAATTTGAGCTTGATACAACTTTTAACCACATCAGAGTATTTTCTCCTGAAACTATATATATAATGTAGTGTTAAAATCGGACTAGATTTTGTGCCCGTGCTACGCACCGGGTGGACCCAAAAACCATCTATTTTTGATTTGGTATGGCTCGGCTTCGCCTCATCCCGTCGCTTATGTATTATTGTAAGTTCTTGTAATCAGAGATTTAACGATCATCCATAATTTGGAATTTGGAACCTTATATATAAAACGGCCCAAGATATGAATGTACTGGTCAAAGTCTCTGACTTGAGCTGGCCCTGACTAAATGCAGTTCTACACGCAGACGTCCTTATGGGCCTATAATGGTTGAATGATAGAATTTGTTTCATAGCGTAGTGTAAGAGAAACCAATTAGTCTTTGATCTTAATTGAAAGAATATCCAGTCCCAGTTGGGACGACGATTTATTCTTTGACATAAAAAATACTAATGTTCAATGATCCTTGAAATAACTACTTCATCTTATTTTTAACCTGTGTGATTTTCATTTTTTTTTTCTTCAGATATGGCAAATAAATATCTTTTTTTTCTTTTTCGTATGACTTAGAAATCCGAAATGTTATTCACCACTCGAAACAACACTCTGCTCTGCACTCGTTATGAGGTGGCCATCCTTATTGGCCAATAATACAAAATAAAATACACGTAAGGGATGGAGCACGTGAAATTCTCTGTTTCCTTCTTTAAATCATCCCCAAAGTTCTCTGTTTTTTTATTAAAAAAACTTGTGGGGTTTCAAAGTTATCTTCTCTCCTACCATCTCTGTGTACTTCATCTTCTTATCCTTTGTCTTTCTGAAGCACACACAATGAAGAAAAAAAAGTCATTAGCCATCAGATTGTTCCCAACTGTTTGGTGATGTCAAATAAGAAGGGAAAGCTTAAGAAATAGCCTATAAATCAGATCCCACTTCTATATCTATGAATTTGGGTATGTTTTGATGTTTGTAAAAATTGGAGTTGGATTTTCTGTTTTTCTTTTTAAATAGTAATTTAGGGTTTAGGTATTGTAGTTATAAGCCCGTCTCTCAATTTGTGATTATATGGTGTAATTAAGAAAGGACCCATGTTTTTAATTTCCATTGTTGTCATATGTTGCGGGTTTTGTATGAATTTGATTTTACTAATTTGAGTTATTATATTTTTTAATTTGAATCATGATGATTTTGGTTTGTTTTTTGGGGTGAGATTGAAATTAGGTGTGAATTGCATGTTTAATGGTTTTTGCTAGGTACTGGGATGGTTTCAACATGTGATTTTGTCAATGAATTGTAAAAACCATAACTTATTTTCTCACAAATTGAAGGGTATTGAGTCAGGGAATTCAATCTGGACTCTATATACTGTGGTGGTATTGGTGATATAATTTAACACATGAGTTTTGCTGAATTTAGAAAAAACATTTGTTCACTCAATTGATAATACAAAGAAGAAGATAAAAGAGAAGGGATGAAAGAAGAAGATTTCAATAAAATAAGGATCGGGATCTTTTAACAAAGGGGTTTGACAAACCCCTTTAACAAATCTTGTAACCATTGGATGAAGATAATCTGACATCCCATAATTTCCATGACGTGGCGTTATAACTACATATATTTTTTCGGCTCAGTTAGCCGAGCCAATCTTCTCTTATTTTTTTCCCAAAAAATAAAAAAAGATTTACCTATATTTTCTCCACAAAAAAAGAAACACGATCTCAATTAGTTTTTTTTTTCTTTTTGTTTTTCTATCTAGGTCTTTCTTCTTCTTCTTTGCTTGCTCATCCTCCTTGTTGATTCTTAGGATTGTATGCGATCAAAGAGACGTATGTTCATCACTTCAACTTCCTTATAAAAAGGAAAACAATGGTTACTGCATAATTGTTGCTCATAGAAAACAAGGCCTGCTCGCATCTAATCTTGATTGTTAATCCACATTTTACAAAAACTAAGGTACCTTGTTTCTACTATCACCTCTAATACTGCTCTTGTTATAGAATGGGATATAATCACACTATCATGTATTACCTTCACCACTGCTGTACTATTCAAATATGCTCATCAGCTCATCTCACATGTCTTTCCTGAATGCTAAAGTATAACCATGCACAAGTCCAGTTTTTAGTAGAACCTTAGTTATTTACTTAGTTTATGATAATAGAAAGCTGACAATATCTCTTGTGATTCCATGAGAGATGGATGATTTATCCAATCATGATACTTTGACTCCAATTAAGAAAAACAATAATTTAGAACCAGTGTATGAAGGGATGCAATTTAACAGTTATGAAGAAGCCAAGGAGTATTATAATGAATATGGACGATGCAATGGTTTTACAATTCGTGTTCGATCAACAAATAGAACTCGGATAGGCTATGGAGAAGTGACAGCAACTTACATGGTATGTTCTCGGGAGGGAAACAAAGTAAAAGTTGACAATATAGAAGGGGTAGACAAAAAAAGCAGAAGTTGCAGTACTATACAATGTGGGTGCACAACAAAGATGCAAATCCTTCTTAACGAAGACAATAATATGTGGAAGTTGATGGCATTTTCAGATGAACACAATCACAAATTTGTGTCACCACGAAAAAGAATGCGTATGCGGTCCAATAAATGCATGTCAGAAGATGTAAAGGATATGACAGAAAAATTCTATAAAGAGAACCTTGAAGTTGGAAAAGTTCTTGTGATCCTTGAGGGTCAAAATATTGGATTTAATAAACGAGATTGTTGGAATCATCTACGCAATGTTAGGCACAAAAATTTAGAACTTGGTGATGCCCAATCTGTCATTGATTATTTACACAAGAAACAAAGTGAGAATCCTCAATTATTTTATAGAGTTCAAGTTGACGAACATGGTAGAGCGGTAAAATTTTTCTGGGTGGATGCACGGTCACGTTTATCATACGAACAATTTGGCGAGGTAGTTTTCTTCGACACTACATACATAACGAATAAATATGAAATGCCATTCGCACCATTTACGGGGGTAAATCATCATTATCAAACTATCCAATTTGGGTGTGCTCTTTTACAAGTTGAGACTGAAGTTACATTTTCATGGTTGTTTAGCATATGGCTTGAAGCTATGGGGGAGAAACATCCATCAGCAATCATAACTGACCAAGATGCTTCAATGGCCGGTGCTATAAAGAAAGTTTTCCCAAATGTGCGTCATCGTTTATGCCTTTGGCACATTAAGAAAAAATTTCCTGAGAAATTATCACAAATTTATTTTAAGAAGTCAAAGTTCAAGGGAGATATGAAAGAATGTATTCATCATACTTACAAGATACAAGAGTTTGAAGAAAGGTGGAAAAATATGATTATAGAGTTTGATTTGGGCGACAATGAATGGTTAACTGATTTATATGAGATTCGAGAATCTTGGGTACCTGTCTACCATAGAAATACATTTTATGCGGGTATGAATACAACAGGTCGCAGTGAAGGGGTAAATGCCTTTTTCAAATCGTTTGTCTCATCAAAAACCAATCTCAGAGAATTTGCGGTTCGGTATGATTAAGCAGTGAAAGAAATTGTTGATAAAGAAGATAGTGAGGATCTTATATCAGAGTATAAAATCCCGAATATTGATAGTAGAAATTTGATACTTAAGCACGGTGATACAATATACACTCGCAATATTTATAACAAGTTTCGTGAGCAACTATTAGACGCGCAGCGTTTCAAGTCTGATGAGATAGAAAGAGGGGATGAATTTAATACTTACTTGGTAACATCTAAGATTGGTCACCCGCAACAGTTCACTGTAAAGATGAATCCAGGTACGTATGAGGGGTATTGTGAATGTCAATATTTTGAATTTAAAGGTTTACCTTGCAAACATGTGCTTAAAGTTCTTATGAAGCTAGAGGTAGATGAAATACCACCACATTTTATTCTGAAAAGATGGTTGAAAGGTGCCAATTCATTTAGGATTATGGATGAAACATTACTCTCCGATAATTATGAGAACTCAGATTCATTTAGACTTAGTCATCTTTGTCGAAGATCAACTCATCTATCATGTTTTGTTTCAAAGTCAGATACACTATATAGAATGGAAATTGAAGGCATTGAAAAAATCTTTGCGCATATCATGGATGAACATAATAAGACAGTTGAAGCTGATAGAACGGCTCCAATTTCAAGCTCTAAAATTCAAGAAGATACTGAAGTTGAGAAATTAAGTCATCCTCCATTTATTGCTGATCCACATATATCGCAAGTGAAAGGTAGACCTTCTGAAAAATTGAAAGGAAAAGTAAATAGTTCCGGTCGAATGTTAAGTTCTGTTGAAGCATCAGTACCCAAGCCGAGAAAGTGCTCTTTATGTGAGGAACCCGGGAATGACAAAAGAAAATGCCCACTAAAACCAGATAAAGAACAATTGAAAATTGTTGAACCATGTAAGTAGTACTCTTATTTTGCACTCACTGTTTTTTTTTTGAACTATGTGTAATTCACTGTTTTTGCACTCACTGTTGAATACATAGTTTCAAATTTAAAATGACGAATGCGTATTATTTCCATATAGGTTCAACCAATGAGAACGCCACTACACTTTGAAATGACATAACTAGTTTTCAAGATAGTTCGTATGGGTATTCAAGGTTAGGCTTAATGCAGATTTTAAGATCAAGGTAAAGTTTTTTTTTCTCGGTCAATAATATATTAAAAAAAACGAAAAAATTGTACAGGGGCTAGAACTTACTAATGAAAAGCCGAGAGGCCACCAAAAGAAGTCTAGAAAAAACCTAATTAAAGCGAAAATAAACACGGCCAGGCCATTCAACAGACTGAATGAAATCTGGCCTACTCTCAAAAAATTCAAAAGTATCCTCAGCCAGCAAACAAGCTTGTTTAGCCGAGGCATCAGCCGAAAAATTCACTTCTCTATAGCTATGGACATAACGGATATTGGTGTAAAATTGCCTCGCCATTCGCCACTTCTGCTGAAGCTGCCAAGGTAGCTGATCCAGTTGGAAAGCTTGGATGCAGCTCATTGAATCTGAACGCACACAAAGGTTTGTAATATTCCAACGCCTAGCCAACATTGCACCATAGATAACAGCGCAGACTTCAGCATAGAAGTTAGTTTGCCAACCTAGGCCCACACAAAGAAAGCCCAGTACTTCCGAATTTGGACTTCGCACCGTAATACCACAGCCAGCTTGGCCCGGGTTGCCAAGCGACGCACCATCACAACAAATCATAAGCTCGCCAGGGTCAGGAGGGAACCAACGAACCTGAAGAGGAGAAGACACCTTGCACGACCTATGCTTCACCTTAAAATAGTTTAATATCCTCAAATCATCATTATACATATGGCCCTTCATGCGAATAGAGTTATCATGGATCAATTGATAAACTCTTCCTTTAAAACCTAGCCAATGCACCGTAGCATCCTCAAAATAAACCTTGTTTCGCAGCTTCCATAATTCCGTAGATATTGAAAGATTAGCAACAAGCCACATATCTTTTATCATCCGGCTACACCCTTTAGCAGCCTTGTAAGAGGCCACCAAATCATCAGAAGGCCGCAAGTTAAAAATCCTAGCCACCCAAGCCCAAATACGCTTAGCAAACCTGCAATGCCAAGTAATATGTCCCATAGACTCAGGGGCTTTTCTACACAGACGACACATAGAAGGCATGGACCTTCCCGTTTTCTTCACAATATTATCATCCGTAGCACAACATTGATTAGCCCAAATCTTCCAATACTGAACACTCAAAGTTGGATGAACCACATTCCTTGTAAAAAGAGCAGCCCACGGTTCAACCTCTACCGGAAACTTAAGAGCATCCTTTGCAGACTTAACCGAGAAAACACCTTTTTTATCCAAGTCCCAAATTTTATAATCCTCACCGCCAGAAATTATAGGCAAGTTATCAATATCTATATTGCAACGCAACATCAAGTATTTAGTAGCCTGCGGAATTGCCCAAGCGCCTTCAACAATAATATCACTAACCTTCGTCTTGAAATCATTTGGACCTTTAGAAAAGATCCCAAGTCTGCTAGCAATGGAAAAATCACCACACCAATTATCAAAGAATAAGGAAGTATTAGAACCATTACCAATAATTGAGCGAGTGTGCTTCTGAACGAAATTGTAAACCAATCTGATCCCTGGAAAAACTGAAGAACCAAGCTTGTAATCAATCAGGTTACCATTCAACTTAAAATACTTCGCCCTCAAAAATCTTGCCCAAATCTTGTCGGAATCTCTTATCGAAACCCACAACTTCATAAGCATGGCTTTATTAACATCGCGTAATTTCCTCAAACCTAAGCCACCTTCTTGTTTTGAACAACACAAATCAGCATAGCTAACTGTAAAATACTTACGCTTCTCCGCATCTCCAGACCATAGAAAATTTCGTATGGCCTTTTCAACTTGTTTGATCATAGTACAAGGCCACTTGTACACCGCTATAGAATGAATAACATAACTCGAAATCACAGATTTAATCAACACAAGCCTAGCTTGAAAAGAAAGAAGCTTACCCTTCCATCCTGCAAATTTTTCCGCGATTTTTTCCACCACATGCCGCACATGGATGTGGCGAACAATGCCCGGCTTCAGCTGGATACCCAAGTATCTATCCGGAAATAAAGCACGCTCCATGCCTAGAAAGTTTGCAATATCAACCGCCCTAGAATTACTATCACCACCATAGTAAAACTTGCTTTTATCATAGCTAACACACTGGCCAGAAACACGCTGGTACATGCCTAGCATATCTTTCAAGTTGCCTAAACTATCCAAATCACCCTTACAAAAAATAAGAATATCATCCGCAAAGAGAAGATGAGTAGGAGCGACTCCCTTTTTGGTAACCATAGCATGCATATTCTTCATAGCAAACAATTTTGAAATATTTCGACTTAGGACATCTTCAATAAGCACAAAAATCAAAGGAGAAAGAGGGTCACCTTGGCGTAAACCTCTTGAGATGCTAAAGAAACCTTCAGGGCTGCCATTAATCATGATAGAAATCCTAGCCGAAGCCAAGATATTAAGAATCCAATTGCACCAAATCTCCGAAAAACCATATTGACGAAAAACCTCAGCAATAAAATCCCAACTAACCGTGTCAAAGGCCTGAGCAATGTCCAACTTGAGGCCAACGTTCCCATGCTTCCGAGGAATGCTGAGTTTGTTTATCATCTCCGACGCCAAGGCAATATTTTCATGGATATTCCTTCCCTTCATAAAAGCCACTTGCTCTTCAGAAATTAGCTTGTTTAAAACCGTACCCAACCTGGTTGCCAAAATCTTCGTAATGATCTTGAAGAAAATTACTTAGGCCAATTGGCCTATAATCCTTAATAGCATCAGATTTGTTGTTCTTTGGAATTAGGACAATAAAACTAGAATTAACGCCATTTGGAATTTTTCGCATCATCCAACAATTAGTAATGGCCTTAAAAAGATCTCCAGAAATAATGTTCCAACAGTGGCGATAGAAAGAACATGTGAAACCATCAAGGCCAGGCGCAGAATCTGCTCCTAAATCAAAAATAGCTTCCTTCACTTCTTCAAGAGATGGAGCCGCATCCATGAAAGCCTTTTCTTCATCAGAAATACGGTCATGATCAATATCAAAAAGATTCGAATCAATGTTCACCGTGCCACCATTAAATTTGTCTTTGTAGTAATTAACAATGTAATTGTTAATATCATCCTGCAAAAACAAAGTAGAGTTAGAAGAAACTTTTAGCTCCGAGATGGTGTTTTGCGTCCTCCTCATTCGAATGATGTTATGGAAGAAACGAGTATTTTGATCTCCATCCTCCAACCAAGTAACTCTCGATTTCATCTTAAGCATGACTGCAAGTTCAGTTCTAACGTTCTCCGCAGCCTTCTTAGCATCCGCAACCTTCAAAAATTGAGCTTCATTCCCATGATCCAAATCCAACCGATCTGTTTCCTTTTCCAAAACCAGCTCAGCATGTTTCAAACGCAAGTGAACATCACCAAAAACAGTTCTATTCCAAAGCTTCAACGCCTCTTTCAACCTCTTTAATTTATACATAAAAACAAAAGGTGGCGCTCCCACAAGAGTTTCTCCCCAACTATCCTCAACCAACTTCAAAAAAGAAGGATGAGAAAGCCACATCTTTTGGATCCGAAAAGGAGATATTCTTGGCTTAAGATTTTCAAAAGCAAACCCAAAAAGAGGAGAATGATCTGAACAAATCCTAGGCAAAGTTTTGCATCTCCAGTTCGGGTATTGATCATACCAGGCCTCATTAATAATTTCTCTATCATGCTTAGAGACAATTCTATGAATACCACTCTGACAATTGGACCAAGTATACTTCTTCCCAATAGAATCTGCTTCCACCAGGCCATTGTCAGAAATCCAACTTCGAAACTCATCAACAAAAAGTTCTTTCGTCACCCTGCCACCCTTCTTCTCATCCATTCGCAGAACACAATTAAAATCCCCAACAACCAACCAAGGATTGGAAATAAATCCTAAACCCAATTGCTGCCAAAGTCTTCTTCTTGTAACCGGCAAATAGGAAGCATGCACTGCAGAAATAAAAACACCCGCAAAATCCAAAGTGATGGCTTGCTTAGAAGAAGATAAAACCAAAGGCCTTGTTAGAGTATTCCTCCATAACACCCAGATATTACCTTTCTCCTCAGAGCCAGCATTAGTAATCACATCCTCAGAAAAATCAAACAACTTCAAGCTCCTAACAAAACGAGTATCACAAACAACCAAAGGTTCAGCAATACAGATAACGTCAGGATTGTGCAAATTATATAACTCAGTTAACTTGGCCTTTGCACCATCTTGAGCCAATCCTTGAGCATTCCAATAAAAGACACGCATTAATTAACCTCATCTCTTTTAGGGCTTGCCGAACCCTTTCGCGTCTTACTTCTTCCCCTAGTAGTATTCTTTGGTTTTGGTTTAATCACAACCTCCTTTACTCCCGCCTCCTTAGCCAACTTCCTAGCCGCGGCTTCAATCTTCTTTTTTTGAGCCAATTCCTTCTTAGCCCGCTCCTCTTGATCCTTTGTTGCGCCAATTTCTAAGGCAATAGTTTCATCATCAACTGGATTTGAAGTACTCACCGAATGCTCCGGAGGAACCTCAGAAAACACTTCATCAACTTCTTCCTCTAGCTCATCAGTCCCAGTGTCAAATCTGTTAGATGTGGAAACCCCATCCACAGTGTCCGCTGGTGAAGATCTTCTAGCAGTTTTAGTCGCCGGACTAAAACCATCCCCCATAGACTGGTCAGAAATTGGAGTAGATAATGGCAATTCTCCGCCCACATGCTCGCTTCTCCCACTATTAGCAGTCACCTCCAAAATAGCAGTCACCTCCATATTAGCAGCCTCTTCATTAACTGCCACCTCGACCGTCTCAGTTTCCTTAGCCTTGCCCACCTCAGCGTCCTTGGCCCTGCTGGCAACCTTGCTGGCCTCCGCCTCCTTGGCCTTCCTCTTCTCCAAAGGCAACTCACGCAAATGATTCACCTTCGCCCGTTTAGCATCAAGCTCAGCCGCAGCCAACTCCGCAGACTTATCAAGATCCGTAGCTCGCTTTTTTAATTCTTCCAACTCACGAATTGCCTCAAGATCTTCATTATCTTCCATGTCACTATCAATGTGAGGAGTAGAATCAATCGCAGCAGTTTCAATGCGATTTGCCTCCAACCGCATACGGTTTTCCTCTTCTAATTTATTCCTTGCCATAATAACTTCTCGCGCTTTTTGCAGCTTTCTCAAGATAATATCTTGCTCCAGCTTAGCCAAGTCAGCTTCCTTAGCCTTCTCGGCCGCAACTCTCTTCTGTTCTTTATAGTGAGCACATAGCTCCATCTCCTCTCTATTCAAAATGTCCGCATAGGTAGATGCATCACCATATTGACCAACCTTAGCACTCGAAGTAGCACCAGCAAAGCTACTCGACGGACTTGGTATCAGCGTACGTGTGCCAGTAAATTCAGCACCACCAATTAGTTTAGCTGGTTTTTCAGTAAGATCATCATTAGTAGGTTTACTTGTTTCCACGTTTGGTGGATCTTTAGGAGGATCCTTTGGAGGGTTGTTGTTATACTTCCTAGTGCTCCAAACATTTCTTAGCTCATCCAACTCCTTTTGAATAGCCGAACGTTTTTCTTTATCAGCTTCACCATCTAATTGCTTTTTCAAGGCAATATATTTTTTAGCATGACAATCTTCTTCACCATGATCAATAGTTTTGCAATGAGCACAAAAAACCGGTTGATTCATGATCTCATAATCAAGATAGAAACCCTCCGGTTGCTCTTCATCATCAATGACAACATAGCCAAGAGGCTTGGAAAAATCAATATCAATTAAAACAGCCGCAAAATAACCATATTCACGGCTTAATGTTCTTGAATCAACTGCCACCGGCTTCCCCAGGCCACGAGCAATTCTAAACAGAATTTCTTCATTCCAATACTCAATACTAAGTTGATTGAAACGAACCCAAACAGTTGCCCTAGTCATCTTCTCTGATTATGGATCAAATAAAGGTGTCCAAGGCATCACCTTCAAGTTTTGAGTCTTAATCTTCCACGGACCTTCATAGTTAACACGTTTTCGATCAGCTTCATTGAATAATTTGATAAGAAAATAACCCTTAATACATGGGATGAATTGAACATGATCCGTAAGCTTTCATTGATTACACAAATTTGTTTTAACGTCCTCAAACCTGACGCCTAGGGTTTTGAAATCAAAACGACCAACCAAACTATACTTCCATTCTTCCTTTGCTTTCGAAATAACATCTTTTGGAATCTTCACAACAGTCTCACCTGTTATAGCGCGGCTTGGAGGATGAGATAGAGAATCCGCGTCAATATTAGAGATCACATGATTTCTATTCCTAACAGCATTATCTTCCTTCAGCGCCTAAAGCCTTGATGTTTCCGTTTTCAGCTTGGTTTCCTTGTTTTTCAACAAAAACTGCACGAACCCTAGAACGGGAATGATTTCTATTCATAGTTCTATCAAATTGTTGACGATCCTGATGTTGTGGTTGTTGATTCACAGTTGAATCAGGCGGAGGTGGTGGATTCAGCGCCATGGTTAGCGCCAAACCCTAAGAAAACTAAGAACGCACGAGAGAAAAAAGTTTGAGAAAAAACCGGAGCTAGACGGCCCAAACCCTAGAGAAATTTCGTTTTTTAAGATCAAGGTAAAGTATTGCACACATTTGAGTGTTCAGTATTTCTGACTTAAATGACTTGAATTTCCAGAAGCATATAATTGTACTGGAACTTCTTGTTGGCTTGTCTAAGTGTTGCAGATTCACAAGTTTTATTTCCTAGTTTTGTAGAAAGACTCTGGGGAAGATTAGTAATCTGGAACTACATTGTTTATACGTTTCGAGCAAAATTTGTGAAGCCTTTTAATTTATGTTTCCTTTATGTTTTGAGTGAATTTTATGAGTAGTTTATTTACGGATTATGTAAGTTTTTTTAGTGTGGATTCAATGATGAATAAACGTGTATTTTTTTAACTGTTTCCTCGAATGATTCAGTATGTATTCATCATTGAGCAATGAATCAGATCGGCAACATGGCGTCTGCGAAAGATGTTTCAGAATAGCCTTCTTCTCTTAAAAAAAAACTTCCTTCTCACTTAGAAAAGCCTGACAAATTTGTGACAGGAAGATGCATAAAATGAGAGAAAAACTTGCAAGATGGACGAAATGTATACTCAAAAGGATGCATTAGTTTGACATCTTCAATTTCTGAAGGCAGTGCGTTTAAATTTTGCCGACCAGTATTGTTTCTTTCGTTTATGAGGTTAAGGTATTAATCACGGGGTTGGAAGACACATGACGGTGTCCATAGTTCATATAGAAGGCTAAAGCCTAACTTTTGAAGTAAAACGGGCAGTGATACCCCATAGTTAATCACAGGGTTGGCTTTATGATCTTATATGTACAAAATGTGTTTCACCACTGGCAGTGATACAAACTCCTATTGTTTGGGATCCTAGGAATAATATCAGTTGTTGTAGTTAGATAGCGACAACATTTTCATCCAACAAACTAGGTTCATCAGTTAACTGTAAGTGGACACAATGTTGAAGCACCGCGGATCACAAACTATCACAAATATATTTGCAAGTTAAGCACCGCAGATCACAAATTGTAATGGGAACTTTGAAGTGGTGAGATTCTTTGGAACAAATACACTAATTAATCTCAAGAGTATACGGTATTGTTACTTGAATACTTAATTAAGATTGAACAACTATCAATTACCAGTATTTTGTTCGAAAAGCCTATGATAATCTTAATATGCAGACTACAAGGGACAATTCATCCTCTTGAGTTAGAAGGTTCATATAACTAGGGTATACAAAGCCATCTATAAAGGTCCAGAAGTAAAATAGTATTAAAAAGAAACCAAACGAGAATCAACTACGAGGGGCAAGGGAAAAAGACGATAAATCTTTAGGAAAAAAAACTTAATAAGATCGTGTATATTTTCGTGGAGGAAATCGTGTATATATCGTGGAGGAAATATAGGCAAATTTTTGTTTTTATTTTAGTTTTAGGATAGAAAAGGAAAAATATTTGGCTCGGCTAACTGAGCCGAAAAAATATATGTAGTTATAACGCCACGTCATGGAAATTATGGGATGTCAGATTATCTTCATCCCATGGCTTACAAGATTTGTTAAAGGGGTTTGTCAAACCCCTTTGTTAAAATATCTCGATCCATAAAAGAAATGAGCTTATCTACTCGATCTGGGTTAACAAGACCAAAGAGAATTATTAAGGCGCCCAGAAAATGGATAAGGGCAACCAAGTCGACTTCATTTTGCCCCTCATAAAAATTTGATGATATCTTCTTCGTCTGATATCCGAATGACACGTTCAAGTAGTCTATTTCGCATAATTTTTCGAGACCTATCTAACGATACTAGTTTCGTATCTAAATCGTTGTTAAATTAATTTCTATGAATTAACGTTCATGTTAAACTAATCGAGTCATTAGCGGCTAAGACGTCTCTTGACTGGTCTAATAGCGTTGACGAGCTTGCGGGTCCTTACAGAAGTTTTAAATATTGAAAACTTCCTTATCATCAACTAAGAGTTTTGAGTCCAGTTCGAAGAAGACCCTCTGGAGTTGCAAATCTTTGGCCCAATTCACTGCTTCCTAGAGACCACTACACTCAGCTTACACCGCACTCACTCCATCAGTTGGATAGATGCATTTAGCTCCTCTGTGTGCACCTACAAAATCACAAAGGATTAGACCAATGCAGTAATATCATGATATGTTGGTAACAATTTCTGGAGATAAATTGCTGCCTTGGAACACCTTTTCACATCTAATTGTCCAGATACATCAAGCAACAATTATTCTGTTTACAAGCTCCTCCTTAGTTATTTGATTCCCAAACAGTGTCAAAACCAATTACAAATCCAGTAGGTTGATATTATTATTAGTTTGCCAACCCAAGGTAGCAAACCAGACAGCTTTAGAGAAACTGCAATATTGATAATATGAGCAGAAGTTTCAACCTGTTGAGGAAAAATGGGCAAGTTACATCCAAGTAAGGAATAACATTGGCATGCTAGTTATGCTAAATTATCGAGTCCGCAGATCTTGATGCGAAGATTATTTGAAATCTTACTACTCCCTCCGTTCCACCTTAGATGACGTTTTGGGAGTTTTCATGCAGATTAAGAAATAGAGAGATATAAAAAAATCTATCTATGCCCTTGGGAAAAAGTCTTTTTTTTTTTTTTGGGTCAATCAACAATTTCAATTTATTCAAATCAAAATGTGATTACATGATCGCTTACAAGAATAACAAAAACATCAAAATACAAGATAATAAGAACCCTAATACAAATGAAGGTATCAATTACAGGTAAATCACGAAGAGAAAGAGCCATATACCGTAAAGATACCCAATCTTTGTAAACGTAGTAAGGAAGGATGATGGTATAATCCGGAATCGATTCCGACCATTTAATCTTGATTTTCTTCTTCTTCAATAAGAGATACTCCTATAAGAAAGGAGTTATTTGACCAAAATCTTGTAAATCCAAATGAACCCGGATGCCCTAAATCCCTTGGATTGAATATGGATTCTAAGCAATATCGTGTTGGATTGTCGACGTTCTTGAATCGAGAATGGCAAGTCACGAACCAACGATGAAGGTTTGGATAAATCGCCCTCAAAGCGAAGAGAAACTCGCCCCAAATGGCGAAGAAAAATCGCTCCAAATAGCGAAGAAATATGCCAAAAGACATCAAAAACAAAATAAAAAATACTTTTATTCGATTGAAACTAAAAAGGAAAAGAAACCTTGCTCAGATCTGGACCAAAAAGGACCAAATCTGAGCAAGAAATTAATGGAGGCTAAAGGGTTTTTCTTCTCAGGGAGAAGAGGAAAGAAGAAGAGAGAGAAATAGCATTTGAAAAAAAAAGTCTTCAAACATTAATTGTTTTTTTTTTGAAGAGAAATTTTATATTAATGAGAAAAGATCTGCCAAAGACCGAAATACAAGACCAAAAACCAAAGAAAACTAACCACTCCCCCGCTCAAACACACCCTGAAAAATGTTAACTAATCATGAAAAACCACTTCCCAGTTATGAATAATTTGACTACTATCAATTCCTTGGAAAGTGTTCGAATCACAACTCCAAAGAACTAGAGATTGTTTTACCGAAACGATAACTTTCTCCACATGTTTTGGTCTTCCACCGAAAACTCTATTATTACGTTCAATCCAAACATTCCATACGATTGCGAAGTGAAGTATATTCCAAATATTCTTGCGTCTTCCGTTTAGAACATTATTACCCCAGGCTTCAAGTAAAAGTACCACCGTACTAGGAAAAGGCCAAATACTCAATGATTTCAAGAAGAAATCCCATAATTTGAACGTGAAAGTACAGTGTAGCATCAAATGGTCAGATGTCTCCAAAGTCTCATTGCATAACGGACATGCAGTATTATCCAAATGAACACCACGATGGGTGAGCATCTCTCTTGTTGGAAGCGAACCATGACAGATTTCCCAAACCAGAAAACTAGCTTTAGGAGGAATATATTTCCTCCACAGAAACCCGGAGAATGAACAGTCTGGCACATCTCCAGCCAGTGTATTATAGCAGAATTTGTTGCTAAAGTTTGGATCGAAATCGACCTCGTCATCAGCTTCCACCAAGTTAGGAACGACACCCACGTCACGCCGTAAAAGATCCCATTCCAGTTGTTCGTTTGCGTTCAGATTGTGTTTGAAAATCCCATATCATTCTCCATTCCTTATCATCTGAGCTATGGAGTCTTGCTTCCTAGTACATGCTTTAAAAATGACCGGAAAAGTATCCTTTAAACAGCCCATACCATGCCATCGATCCATCCAAAATCTAACCCCTTTTCCATTACGAATTTTAAACGTGACCATATTATTAATTTCAGGAACCAACTTAGTTACGTTTCTCCATAAGCTCCTACCTTGAATAGCATTCTCGTCCACGGGCAATATCAAATCCACCTCAGCCTTAGTCTTCTGTTGAACAATCGTTCTCCATAAAGCCCGTTTTTGCTTTGTGTAACGCCAAATCCATTTAACAAGCAAAGTTTTGTTGGTAATGCGGAAATTATTCACCCCTAGTCCACCCTGCTCCTTGGTTAGATTGATCTTGTCCCACTTCACCAAAGCCATCTTCTTACGTCCTTCAACAGTACCCCAAAGAAAGTTTCTCACCAATTTTATCATTTTCATCTCCACACCAACCGGCAGGTGAAAAAGTGATAAAAAATAAATCGGTAAGCTAGCAAGACAACTCTTGATAAGCACAAGTCTGCCTGCTTTGTTCAAGAAATTCTTCTTCCAAGATGCTAGCTTTTGAGCCATCTTTTCTAAAAATGCTTCCCAAATTGAAGAACTTCTCGAAGTTGCACCAATCGGCATTCCAAGATACTTGATTGGAAAAGTCTCAGTTTTACATCCCAGCTCCTTAGCCAACTCGCAACAACATCATCCGCACCAACACTTATAATAGTACTCTTGTCGAGATTAATTTTCATTCCGGTTAAAGACTCAAACATTGACAAGATAACAAAAAGTCTAGTTACCTCATCCTCCTTAGCATCCATAAAAATGAGAGTATCGTCCGCAAACTGTAGATGAGAAATCATGCTCCCAGTTTCAGCTACTTTAAACCCTGTAATCTGCCCTCTTTGGACATCATCATTCACCAACTTACCCAAGACTTCCACCACAAGGAGAAAAAGATAAGGAGAAAGAGAATCACCTTGCCTTAAACCTTTCGATGGTTTAAATCTTTCCGTGGAGCCTCCATTCACCAAAACTGAAAGGTGAGACGACGTTACACACCACTTTATCCAAGAAATCCATTTACCTTCAAACATTAATTGTTATTAGTGTATTTAAAAATAGACTTATGGTTCCAAGACAAAATGTTAGGGTATTATGGGTAGTTTTGTGGTGAAAATATGAAAACTATCAAGTAATGTGGAACAAAAAAATAACCCTAAACACTCGTCTAAAGTGGAACGGAGGGAGTATAAATTTGGAGAATATGCTAAAGGGGTTTAGCTAACAATACACTGAATATCCCCGGATATGTAAGAATCACTACTTGGTGTTCTTCCATAACTAGTAACACAGAACTAGAACTTTACCAAGTTGAAGCTACAATTTTACAAGTTCTCTACGGAGGTAGGTATCTGCTATGAAGATATCTTACATTGCAGAAAGGACCACACTGTAAGTCTGCATCACCAAGATTACATATTAGATGCATATCTTGAATTTTTAGACTCACTCTTTACTCATCAGCTCATTCTTAATTGATCAAATATTAACCAAACCAAACCCAAGTAGAGACGACAAAATCAGCAGGGAAAATAAGAAACCAAAGTGCAGGTCGGCCCATGTCAGCTAGCCTACATTTACAATAGAATCCAAACTGTTTTACATATAAAATAAGAAACTGGTTTCACACATACTATGTCCATTCATAATCAATACTTCATCATAATCTTACATTAACAAAGCATAGAAATAGCTGTCCCATTATGTATCACACAGGTCTGATCAGTCAGAAACCCAACTATTGGGACACCACCAGGTCATCAATTGTCGTCCTTGGAGGATGTATACTTGGACGACTGCGACGAAGTTGTTCCGCTTTCCTACGAAGTTCCCCGTTCTTACGGATTGCTTCTTTCCTTTCCTCTACCTGTAATTAAGAGACAAGTAGGGAAATTAAAGCACATAATAGAAGAGCCGTATTTCAAGTACATATAAATCACCATTAGAGTATATATGATACCAGGGGACCATATGTTTCATGTAGATACTCGACGTCATAATGCTTTATATGGATTGTTTCTGCAGTGACAACACAGACTGCCAAAGAAAAAACCTTTTAGTTAAATCTGAGTAAATAAACACCCTACAGAAGCACAAGAGGGTGCCGGAGGATCAGAGAGAGGAGCAAATATATACCATCAACTGCCTCAACTGCCTGTCCTTTCACTTTACCGAAAATAGCAGCAAAATAGATAGCTCGTAGGGCAATGTCTACTGCCACGTCTTTCGACATGTCGAATCTGAATCTAGCCACACAAAGAAGATAAATAAATGAATAATAGATAATTTCCTAGTTTCCTTGTCTAATTTCTGGAGATAAATCTAATAATTCCAAAATTCATTGTCTAATATCCGGAGATAATTCCAAAATTACTGGAAAATCAATCAACTAAACAAGATAAGTGAAATCTTACTCCATGTCAAGGATGGACTGCGAATACATCGATCCTATTCCAGTACAACAGGTGTCCGGAGGGTCGAAGTGCTTACTTTGGTTCGCATAAGATAAACAAGGAACAAAATCTCCCTGCTGAAATGACAAGACAAAAGCAAGCTTAAAATAAAAACTCAGCAAAATTACTGTTATTATTAAGGTAGGGAATACTACCTACCTGTTCATCCCAATCCCGGCCAACAACAAGAATTTCTGTAAAATCCTTTCTTTTGCCATCCATGACACGGGGCAAAGATTTAGCCACTTCTTCAGTTTTATACCTATACCTATAATAGTTGGCATTGTTGTCGTAGTCTACTATTGTAGACTGGAAAACCAACAACCACAAAAAAGGAACATGAATAAATAACTTGGACACCTTATTCTATTTCACGTATCTGAAAGAAAAAAAAAAAGTTACCCTTTTAAACATTTCCTTTACAGTCTGCACTGCTTCCTCTGCTGATGCAGTTACTTCTCCAGTCATTGCAAATACCAAGGCGTCCTTCAATCCTTCAGCAACTTATAACATGACATTTCAAGAAATTATATTTCAAAACCTCTACCCCAATAATCAATTTGACTCGCAACAAAACTAAAACTCAGTGAGAGGATCATCTATGTGGTTTGTATTTCATCATCTATGTGGTTGGTATTTCATTATCTACGGGATCAATTTTACTTTACTTGTCAAAAACTAATTAGACATGGTTAATCTTGTATTAAATCTAATGCGTCAATATGCATAATCTATTTCCAAATTTTCACAATCTATATAGAATAACACAAGATATGATGACTGATTACTTACCACAGGTTGCAGAAATCTTATCCAGATGGTGTGCTACCAAAACTACTGCACTTTTCAGACGCAAACCCACGGCTCGATTCGATTCACCAACAGACGAGGCAAGTGCTCCATCATCATCACCACCATCATCCAGGAAAACTATAAAACAAACAAGTGCTACCAACCATGAGAAAATTGTTAAAACAAATCGGAAACCGAATCGAACCAAATCAAATCAAATCGATTTACCTTTGCGTTTTTTGCAGTGGGCATCAGCATGATCATCAGAAGTCGTAGAGAT
>JAJJWX010001183.1:0-35549 GCA_023529315.1 Papaver bracteatum
AATGCTTTAATTTAATTATATCATGTAGCACTAGGATCTACCAGCTAGAGGATTCGTTGAAGAATGATATTAACAAATTCCCTATAATAGTGAAGATCATCTTTGAATGTTTCCTAAAAAGTCTTGAAAACTCTTAAAAACCCTGAAAACTCTATAAGGCCCTAAACTATCTAAAGAGCTCTGAAAAATCAATAGAGCTCTAAAAAACTCTAAAATGCTCTGAAACCTCTAAAAAGCTCTGAAATGCTTTAATTTAATTATATCATGTAGCACTAGGATCTACCAGCTAGAGGATTCGTTGAAGAATGATATTAACAAATTCCCTACAATAGTGAAGATCATCTTTGAATGTTTCCTAAAAAGCCTTGAAAACTCTTAAAAACCCTGAAAACTCTATAAGGCCCTAAACTATCTAAAGAGCTCTGAAAAATCAATAGAGCTCTAAAAAACTCTAAAAAGCTCTGAAATGCTTTAATTTAATTATATCATGTAGCACTAGGATCTACCAGCTAGAGGATTCGTTGAAGAATGATATTAACAAATTCCCTACAATAGTGAAGATCATCTTTGAATGTTTCCTAAAAAAGTCTTGAAAACTCTTAAAAACCCTGAAAACTCTATAAGGCCCTAAACTATCTAAAGAGCTCAGAAAAATCAATAGAGCTCTGAAAAAAACTCTAAAATGCTCTGAAAACCTCTGAAATGCTTTAATTTAATTATATCCTGTAGCACTAGGATCTACCAGCTAGAGGATTCGTTGAAGAATGATATTAACAAATTCCCTACAATAGTGAAGATCATCTTTGAATGTTTCCTAAAAAGCCTTGAAAACTCTTAAAAACCCTGAAAACTCTATAAGGCCCTAAACTATCTAAAGAGCTCTGAAAAATCAATAGAGCTCTAAAAAACTCTAAAAAGCTCTGAAATGCTTTAATTTAATTATATCATGTAGCACTAGGATCTACCAGCTAGAGGATTCGTTGAAGAATGATATTAACAAATTCCCTACAATAGTGAAGATCATCTTTGAATGTTTCCTAAAAAGCCTTGAAAACTCTTAAAAACCTTGAAAACTCTATAAGGCCCTAAACTATCTAAAGAGCTCTGAAAAACTCTAAAAAGCTCTGAAAAACCTCTAAAAAGCTCTGAAATGCTTTAATTTAATTATATCATGTAGCACTAGGATCTACCAGCTAGAGGATTCGTTGAAGAATGATATTAACAAATTCCCTACAATAGTGAAGATCATCTTTGAATGTTTCCTAAAAAGCCTTGAAAACTCTTAAAAACCCCGAAAACTCTATAAGGCCCTAAACTATCTAAAGAGCTCGAAAAATCAATAGAGCTCTAAAAAACTCTAAAATGCTCTGAAACCTCTAAAAAGCTCTGAAATGCTTTAATTTAATTATATCATGTAGCACTAGGATCTACCCAGCTAGAGGATTCGTTGAAGAATGATATTAACAAATTCCCTACAATAGTGAAGATCATCTTTGAATGTTTCCTAAAAAGCCTTGAAAACTCTTAAAAACCCTGAAAACTCTATAAGGCCCTAAACTATCTAAAGAGCTCTGAAAAATCAATAGAGCTCTAAAAAACTCTAAAATGCTCTGGAAACCTCTAAAAAGCTCAGAAATGCTTTAATTTAATTATATCCCGTAGCACTAGGATCTACCAGCTAGAGGATTCGTTAAAGAATGATATTAACAAATTTATTACAATAGTGAAGATCATCTTTGAATGTTTCCTAAAAAGCCTTGAAAACTCTTAAAAACCCTGAAAACTCTATAAGGCCCTAAACTATCTAAAGAGCTCAGAAAAATCAATAGAGCTCTGAAAAACTCTAAAAACCTCTGAAAATCTCTAAAAAGCTCTGAAATGCTTTAATTTAATTATATCATGTAGCACTAGGATCTACCAGCTAGAGGATTCGTTGAAGAATTATATTAACAAATTCCCTACAATAGTGAAGATCATCTTTGAATGTTTCCTAAAAAGCCTTGAAAACTCTTAAAAACCCTGAAAACTCTATAAGGCCCTAAACTATCTAAAGAGCTCTGAAAAATCAATAGAGCTCTAAAAAACTCTAAAATGCTCTGAAAACCTCTAAAAAGCTCTGAAATGCTTTAATTTAATTATATCATGTAGCACTAGGATCTACCAGCTAGAGGATTCGTTGAAGAATGATATTAACAAATTCCCTATAATAGTGAAGATCATCTTTGAATGTTTCCTAAAAAGTCTTGAAAACTCTTAAAAACCCTGAAAACTCTATAAGGCCCTAAACTATCTAAAGAGCTCTGAAAAATCAATAGAGCTCTGAAAAACTCTAAAATGCTCTGAAAACCTCTAAAAAGCTCTGAAATGCTTTAATTTAATTATATATCGTAGCACTAGGATCTACCAGCTAGAGGATTCGATAAAGAATGATACTAACAAATTTCCTACAATAGTGAAGATCATCTTTGAATGTTTCCTAAAAAGCCTTGAAAACTCTTAAAAACCCTGAAAACTCTATAAGGCCCTAAACTATCTAAAGAGCTCTGAAAAATCAATAGAGCTCAGAAAAACTCTAAAAACCAATGAAAACCTCTAAAAAGCTCTGAAATGCTTTAATTTAATTATATCATGTAGCACTAGGATCTACCAGCTAGAGGATTCGTTGAAGAATGATATTAACAAATTCCCTACAATAGTGAAGATCATCTTTGAATGTTTCCTAAAAAGCCTTGAAAACTCTTAAAAACCCTGAAAACTCTATAAGGCCCTAAACTATCTAAAGAGCTCTGAAAAATCAATAGAGCTCTAAAAAACTCTAAAATGCTCTGGAAACCTCTAAAAAGCTCTGAAATGCTTTAATTTAATTATATCATGTAGCACTAGGATCTACCAGCTAGAGGATTCGTTGAAGAATGATATTAACAAATTCCCTACAATAGTGAAGATCATCTTTGAATGTTTCCTAAAAAATCCTTGAAAACTCTTAAAAACCCTGAAAACTCTATAAGGCCCTAAACTATCTAAAGAGCTCTGAAAAATCAATAGAGCTCTGAAAAACTCTAAAATGCTCTGAAAACCTCTAAAAAGCTCTGAAATGCTTTAATTTAATTATATCCCGTAGCACTAGGATCTACCAGCTAGAGGATTCGTTGAAGAATGATATTAACAAATTTCCTACAATAGTGAAGATCATCTTTGAATGTTTCCTAAAAAGCCTTGAAAACTCTTAAAACCATGAAAACTCTATGAAGCACTAAACTATCTAAAGAGCTCCGAAAAATCAATAGAGCTATGGAAAAACTCTAAAATGCTCTGGAAACCTCTAAAAAGCTCTGAAATGCTTTAATTTAATTATATCATGTAGCACTAGGATCTACCAGCTAGAGGATTCGTTGAAGAATGATATTAACAAATTCCCTACAATAGTGAAGATCATCTTTGAATGTTTCCTAAAAAGCCTTGAAAACTCTTAAAAACCCTGAAAACTCTATAAGGCCCTAAACTATCTAAAGAGCTCTGAAAAATCAATAGAGCTCTAAAAAACTCTAAAATGCTCTGAAAACCTCTAAAAAGCTCTGAAATGCTTTAATTTAATTATATCATGTAGCACTAGGATCTACCAGCTAGAGGATTCGTTGAAGAATGATATTAACAAATTCCCTACAATAGAGGAATGTTTTCTTGAAAACTCTTAAAAAGAAAAATGCCCTAAATATCTAACTAAAAAAAATTCCCTACAATAGTGAAGATCATCTTTGAATGTTTCCTAAAAAGTCTTGAAAACTCTTAAAAACCCTGAAAACTCTATAAGGCCCTAAACTATCTAAAGAGCTCTGAAAAATCAATAGAGCTCTGAAAAACTCTAAAATGCTCTGGAAACCTCTAAAAAGCTCTGAAATGCTTTAATTTAATTATATCATGTAGCACTAGGATCTACCAGCTAGAGGATTCGTTGAAGAATGATATTAACAAATTCCCTACAATAGTGAAGATCATCTTTGAATGTTTCCTAAAAAGCCTTGAAAACTCTTAAAAACCCTGAAAACTCTATAAGGCCCTAAACTATCTAAAGAGCTCTGAAAAATCAATAGAGCTCTGAAAAACTCTAAAAAGCCCAGAAAACATCTAAAAAGCTCTAAAATGCTTTAATTTAATTATATCATGTAGCACTAGGATCTACCAGCTAGAGGATTCGTTGAAGAATGATATTAACAAATTCCCTACAATAGTGAAGATCATCTTTGAATGTTTCCTAAAAAGCCTTGAAAACTCTTAAAAACCCTGAAAACTCTATAAGGCCCTAAACTATCTAAAGAGCTCTGAAAAATCAATAGAGCTCTAAAAAACTCTAAAATGCTCTGGAAACCTCTAAAAAGCTCTGAAATGCTTTAATTTAATTATATCCCGTAGCACTAGGATCTACCAGCTAGAGGATTCGTTGAAGAATGATATTAACAAATTCCCTACAATAGTGAAGATCATCTTTGAATGTTTCCTAAAAAGCCTTGAAAACTCTTAAAAACCCTGAAAACTCTATAAGGCCCTAAACTATCTAAAGAGCTCTGAAAAATCAATAGAGCTCTGAAGAACTCTAAAAAAAGCTCTGAAAACCTCTAAAAAGCTCTGAAATGCTTTAATTTAATTATATCATGTAGCACTAGGATCTACCAGCTAGAGGATTCGTTGAAGAATGATATTAACAAATTCCCTACAATAGTGAAGATCATCTTTGAATGTTTCCTAAAAAGTCTTGAAAACTCTTAAAAACCCTGAAAACTCTATAAGGCCCTAAACTATCTAAAGAGCTCTGAAAAATCAATAGAGCTCTGAAAAACTCTAAAATGCTCTGGAAACCTCTAAAAAGCTCTGAAATGCTTTAATTTAATTATATCATGTAGCACTAGGATCTACCAGCTAGAGGATTCGTTGAAGAATGATATTAACAAATTCCCTACAATAGTGAAGATCATCTTTGAATGTTTCCTAAAAAGCCTTGAAAACTCTTAAAAACCCTGAAAACTCTATAAGGCCCTAAACTATCTAAAGAGCTCTGAAAAATCAATAGAGCTCTAAAAAACTCTAAAATGCTCTGAAACCTCTAAAAAGCTCGAAATGCTTTAATTTAATTATATCATGTAGCACTAGGATCTACCAGCTAGAGGATTCGTTGAAGAATGATATTAACAAATTCCCTACAATAGTGAAGATCATCTTTGAATGTTTCCTAAAAAGCCTTGAAAACTCTTAAAAACCCTGAAAACTCTATAAGGCCCTAAACTATCTAAAGAGCTCTGAAAAATCAATAGAGCTCTGAAAAACTCTAAAATGCTCTGAAAACCTCTAAAAAGCTCTGAAATGCTTTAATTTAATTATATCATGTAGCACTAGGATCTACCAGCTAGAGGATTCGTTGAAGAATGATATTAACAAATTCCCTACAATAGTGAAGATCATCTTTGAATGTTTCCTAAAAAGCCTTGAAAACTCTTAAAAACCCCGAAAACTCTATAAGGCCCTAAACTATCTAAAGAGCTCTGAAAAATCAATAGAGCTCTGAAAAACTCTAAAATGCTCTGAAAACCTCTAAAAAGCTCTGAAATGCTTTAATTTAATTATATCATGTAGCACTAGGATCTACCAGCTAGAGGATTCGTTGAAGAATGATATTAACAAATTCCCTACAATAGTGAAGATCATCTTTGAATGTTTCCTAAAAAGCCTTGAAAACTCTTAAAAACCCCGAAAACTCTATAAGGCCCTAAACTATCTAAAGAGCTCTGAAAAATCAATAGAGCTCTGAAAAACTCTAAAATGCTCTGAAAACCTCTAAAAAGCTCTGAAATGCTTTAATTTAATTATATCATAGCACTAGGATCTACCAGCTAGAGGATTCGATAAAGAATGATACTAACAAATTTCCTACAATAGTGAAGATCATCTTTGAATGTTTCCTAAAAAGCCTTGAAAACTCTTAAAAACCCTGAAAACTCTATAAGGCCCTAAACTATCTAAAGAGCTCTGAAAAATCAATAGAGCTCTGAAGAACTCTAAAATGCTCTGAAAACCTCTAAAAAGCTCTGAAATGCTTTAATTTAATTATATCATGTAGCACTAGGATCTACCAGCTAGAGGATTCGTTGAAGAATGATATTAACAAATTCCCTACAATAGTGAAGATCATCTTTGAATGTTTCCTAAAAAGCCTTGAAAACTCTTAAAAACCCTGAAAACTCTATAAGGCCCTAAACTATCTAAAGAGCTCTGAAAAATCAATAGAGCTCTGAAAATCTCTAAAAAGCTCTGAAATGCTTTAATTTAATTATATCATGTAGCACTAGGATCTACCAGCTAGAGGATTCGTTGAAGAATGATATTAACAAATTCCCTACAATAGTGAAGATCATCTTTGAATGTTTCCTAGAAAACCCTGAAAACTCTTAAAAACCCTGAAAACTCTATAAGGCCCTAAACTATCTAAAGAGCTCTGAAAAATCAATAGAGCTCTAAAAACTCTAAAATGCTCTGGAAACCTCTAAAAAGCTCTGAAATGCTTTAATTTAATTATATCCCGTAGCACTAGGATCTACCAGCTAGAGGATTCGTTGAAGAATGATATTAACAAATTCCCTACAATAGTGAAGATCATCTTTGAATGTTTCCTAAAAAGCCTTGAAAACTCTTAAAAACCCTGAAAACTCTATAAGGCCCTAAACTATCTAAAGAGCTCTGAAATGCTTTAATTTAATTATATCATGTAGCACTAGGATCTACCAGCTAGAGGATTCGTTGAAGAATGATATTAACAAATTCCCTACAATAGTGAAGATCATCTTTGAATGTTTCCTAAAAAGCCTTGAAAACTCTTAAAAACCCTGAAAACTCTATAAGGCCCTAAACTATCTAAAGAGCTCTGAAAAATCAATAGAGCTCTAAAAAACTCTAAAAAGCTCTGAAATGCTTTAATTTAATTATATCATGTAGCACTAGGATCTACCAGCTAGAGGATTCGTTGAAGAATGATATTAACAAATTCCCTACAATAGTGAAGATCATCTTTGAATGTTTCCTAAAAAGCCTTGAAAACTCTTAAAAACCCTGAAAACTCTATAAGGCCCTAAACTATCTAAAGAGCTCTGAAAAATCAATAGAGCTCTGAAAAACTCTAAAATGCTCTGGAAACCTCTAAAAAGCTGAAATGCTTTAATTTAATTATATCCCGTAGCACTAGGATCTACCAGCTAGAGGATTCGTTGAAGAATGATATTAACAAATTCCCTACAATAGTGAAGATCATCTTTGAATGTTTCCTAAAAAGCCTTGAAAACTCTTAAAAACCCTGAAAACTCTATAAGGCCCTAAACTATCTAAAGAGCTCTGAAAACTCAATAGAGCTCTAAAAAACTCTAAAAACCTATGAAAATCTCTAAAAAGCTCTGAAATGCTTTAATTTAATTATATCATGTAGCACTAGGATCTACCAGCTAGAGGATTCGTTGAAGAATGATATTAACAAATTCCCTATAATAGTGAAGATCATCTTTGAATGTTTCCTAAAAAGTCTTGAAAACTCTTAAAAACCCTGAAAACTCTATAAGGCCCTAAACTATCTAAAGAGCTCAGAAAAATCAATAGAGCTCTAAAAAAAACTCTAAAATGCTCTTAAAAACCTCTAAAAAGCTCTGAAATGCTTTAATTTAATTATATCATGTAGCACTAGGATCTACCAGCTAGAGGATTCGTTGAAGAATGATATTAACAAATTCCCTACAATAGTGAAGATCATCTTTGAATGTTTCCTAAAAAGCCTTGAAAACTCTTAAAAACCCTGAAAACTCTATAAGGCCCTAAACTATCTAAAGAGCTCTGAAAAATCAATAGAGCTCTAAAAAACTCTAAAAACCTATGAAAACCTCTAAAAAGCTCTGAAATGCTTTAATTTAATTATATCATGTAGCACTAGGATCTACCAGCTAGAGGATTCGTTGAAGAATGATATTAACAAATTCCCTACAATAGTGAAGATCATCTTTGAATGTTTCCTAAAAAGCCTTGAAAACTCTTAAAAACCCTGAAAACTCTATAAGGCCCTAAACTATCTAAAGAGCTCTGAAAAATCAATAGAGCTCTAAAAAACTCTAAAAATCTCTGAAAACCTCTAAAAAGCTCTGAAATGCTTTAATTTAATTATATCATGTAGCACTAGGATCTACCAGCTAGAGGATTCGTTGAAGAATGATATTAACAAATTCCCTACAATAGTGAAGATCATCTTTGAATGTTTCCTAAAATGTATAATGATACTATGACACTGTATAACAATGATTGAGAGCAACTGTTTTCTCATTGTTATTTCTACGGATCTTCAACAACTATGATGCTGAATTGAACATCTATGGAATCATGGGAGTACTTGGAAGTGACGAAGATTTCAATTAAAGTTGAAGAACCAAGGAGATCAAGCATTTGGATGAGAAGCTACAAAGTCTTATTCATTTTGTAATCCATATGTATTGATAGTTTTGTCACTAAAATTGACAAAGGGGGAGATTGTTAGAGTACTGCTCGGTCGAACTCGCAAGCTTTGTTATCTCAAGCTTGTTTGTCAATGTTAGTGATCAAAACTATAAGTCTTTGTTGATGGTGGATTTTCGACAAAGGTCAAAATTGTAAAATCATGATACTGCATGTTTCTGACCCGGCTTCAGGAACGCATGTGCTGATTCATATTTTACGATCCTTGAACCGTTTCACGATCTCTGAATGAGTGAGCGTTCCTCTCAGAGATCTATGATAAATATGTTTCTCGAAAGCCCTCCCCGGCTGAGCGTTCGATGCTTCACACATTTCATCATCACCTCTATGTAGAATCTTAATGATTGGGCGGTTCTCTACACATAAATGTTTGTTAGAAAGATGAACGCCTTCAGGACGTCACGTCGTTCGTTGTTCCCCGACTACATAGAGAGACCCACCTCTACATAGAATCCTAATGATTGGGCGGTTCTATAGACATAATTGTTTGTTAGAGAGCTGAACGCCTTTAGGACGTCACGTTGCATGTTGCTCCTTGACTATGTAGAGAGACCGTGTATAGAATCTTGATGATTGTATGGTTCTCTAGACATAATTGTTTTTTGGAGAGCTGAACACCTTCAGCACGTCACGCCGTTCTTTGTTACCTGAATATACACCTCTCAGAATGAATATGATGCTTCAACTATCTTATATCTGGATTCTGCACATAGATTAACTCTAGTGTCATTCGCCAACTGAATTCCTAAAAAATAATTTATTATATCTCATTACACCTTTCCTTGGTTATCCGCGTCTAGATTTCATGGATTAGTAATAGATAATCACTTTGTATCATTACTCCTTTCCTTGAATCCCCGACTGAATTCCATGGATTAGTAATAGGCACTCAATTCATTTTATTACTTTGTTTCATGAATCATTCTCACCTGAATTTCATGAATTAGTAATAAATATCCAACAATTGTGCATCTGGGACTATCACCGAGAAATCCCAAGAAAATGGTGCAAGTGTACTCAACGATGATGCACAAACGAGCACCCAAATGCACGAACGGGCATTCAAAAATATGGATAAACGAGGAAACCCACACAAAATAGGAGAGATAAAATAATTTTTTTAAAAAAGGCACCTAGGGTCCGAGCCCACCGGCCGGTCATGCCGCCGTGGTCGGTCCCCCAGGCCTCTTCCTTTAATTTTCCTTACTTAATTATTTTCATGATCTCATGAAGACTCCTTCATTCGAGCAACTTTCCTTGTTTGAGCAAAACTCACGGTTTCTCCATATTTTCCTTCAAAAATGAAAAATAATATAAATAGGGGAGGATGTCACGGGACCGGGCTACCTAAACGGCCATCCATGCCCTAGCCATGTCCGGTGCCACACCTTGCAATCCGTTGTTTTCATAATTATTATTTCCCTCATCTCATGAAACTCCTCCGTTTGAGCAAAAACCTCGGTTTCTTCATATTTTCTCAAATATTGCTCAAACGATGAAAAAGCCTAAAAGTCAAATGGTCACATGACCGACTAGGCTACTCACGAAAAATATTAAAATATTATTATTTTAATATTCTCAAAGTATTGATCAAATGGGCAAAGTTTTAGTTTCTCATTCAAGCAAAATCAAGAATTTCAGTCAAAGATCGAACTCTTCTGAAAATCCCAAATATTGCTCAAACACACACCATAAAATACCAAAACTCTCAGGACTGAGACATAGACATTATGGTAACACGGTCATGCTTCCTTGACAGACCAAGGCCATCCCTAAGGCTTACAAGGATCCGGTCCCACACATCTTTATAATTTTTACATAATTTGCTCAATTGCACATATTGGGTCCCAACTCTTTCCAACCAACCTGGAATTTGCTCAAACAACCATAAGCTAGTCCCACGACCACCACAGGACGGTCTCATGCCTTCTTAGTTCCTCACTTCTCCATATTTAGGTTTTTTTACCTAATGCTCAGTCGATCACTATTGTAACGAAGATGTTGATGTCGAGACTTTGGTTAAGGCAGAAACGAATGAAGAATTGTTGCAAGTTTCAATAGTGGACCAAGATGTGCAAGAGGTATGTAATTCATTTGAAGTTTCTAAGGATGAAGAGGATACTATAATACAAGAGTTGCAAGGTTTTTCTAACCCTTTGCCTATTAATTCTTCTCCTTTACCTCTTATTGGTTTGAATGTATGTGCTTCGAGAATATTGTTGAATGACTTTGTTTCTCGATTTCTGCCATTAGTGACCTTTGATTCTCATACTATGCAGGTCTGCAAAGAAGAAACCATAGAATTTCCTGAATTTTATGTTCTTTATACACTTCCAAGTGTAAACAAGAATAAGTGTGGGGGAAACTTTTATTGGTTGATAGCTTCACTTATATTTTCTTGTACTAATATTTGTGCGAAGCCATTGTTTGCAAAACATGTTACATGGAAGGATCCCCAACTTTTCAGATTATTGGTGTATGGGGAATGAATCTGCAAGAATGTAGTCGGGCTGACGACTTTAAACCAAGCGCTGCATGGGAGGCCACCCATTAGATGAGTATTTATTGTCTTGTATTTATTTCTTGTCTTGTTTTTAGCTTTTTCTTGTTTTGCATTTACTTTTTCTGATTTCTTGTCACATTATCATAATATGATTTCCCACCTTGACTTTCTTTGGACGATTCAATTTACATTGAGGACAATGTAAAGTTTAAGTGTGGGGGAGTGGTTAAGCATTTGCATTGTAAAAATTTCAACTTTTTTGTAAATTAGTGAATAAAAAACTCCAACTTGTAGTTAGTTTAGAGTCACATAATATACATGTTGCTAAGATTACATCGAGATTCTCATAAGAGTGACCAAACTTAGAGATGACAGAGAACATGATCAGGTTTCTTACTTGTATGAGAGTTAAAGTTGGATTTAACCATGCCAGTGGAAAATGAGGTGCAAACTGAATTCGGTATTAGAGTTATGGTCCCCTATAGTGGAGACTACCCATGTTACATCATGACAGGCACCGACCTTCAATTTTTGTACCTGTCTAAATATGTGCTTTTAGAGTGTGTGTCACCGTACGTAAATTCCGGGTAGAATGGTGAGCTACCCAACCTCCCACCAATAGAAGCACTACTTTGATCTCTTGAGTGCTATTTTGTGAATCATGATGGTGACATCGAATTGCTAACTTACATACCACTTGTAATCTTGTTCGCAGTTAGCACCATCCACTTTATCTCTCTCCACACCAACAGGTCCATAGAAACACTATCATCATCAACAAGAGGAGCATCACAAATTCGAAGGAAAGTTGAAGACGTTCAGGGTTTACAAGAAACGATACAGAAATGAGCAGATTTCAGATCCAAGTAAAGCAACAAGACAAGGAGCAAATTTTTTACAAGTTGAAGACTTATGTACAAGAGCGAATATTATCAAGATGAGAATTCAAGAAGTTTATGATATTGAGACATACAAGTTATGAAGAATCAAGCGGTAAAGTACTTACACCGTGGCCTTTGTACTTGCATTTTTATTTTATCTTTATTTGTATTTTTTTTAGTTTCTCTTGTCACAAAAAAGAAGGGACATGGTTATCATTATGCTAGTTCCCTTATTAAAAAAAATAAAAAAAAAACAAAAAGAGACAAGAGAAAAGTTCATTAGGTTCATCATTAGTTTTAATTTTTTGTTTGTTTTCATTTTATATCTACTTTATTTATCTTGCATGTTGCAAAAAAAAAATTTAATTTTTTTTTTCATTGCATCATATTTTGGTTTGTTTAGTTCATTTTTAGTTTTGTATTTATTCAATAAAGCCAATGGAAGAAGAAATATCTATAGTGAAGTTTCAAGCAACAAGAACTAGAGGAAAGAGTTACATTGTCAAGATTGTACAAAGTTCAAGAGTTATCATTGAAAGTTGAAGACCGAAGACGAAGATGAAGACAAGGATTGAAGACCGAAGACGAAGATGAAGACAAGGATTGAAGACCGAAGACATTTCTATGGATGCTGTGAGAGTGGTGCTAACTGCATGCCGAACGGATAACGAGGTAAGTAAACATATTCCCACCTTCGTTAAGTGGCTTATTTTCTTTCTTAGAGATCGTCAGAAAAAAAAAGGTTTTCAAAATTATAAAAGATGTGGGTTTTTAAAATATAATTCGGAGGGTTTTTGTCTTCCTACCATTTAATGTGTCGCAGGATTCTCTCTTCATTATTACTTGGACACATGTGTGACCCATAAAAAGTTGTTTATTATTGAGAGCAATTTCATAAAACCCTTTCTTTTGAGGCAGAGTCGAGACTTTTGATCACTCCGAACATTTATTTCGATAAGGGATGGTTATTTCTCTCTCAACTTTTTAGGATGAGATTGTGTTCATTTATGTGTCTAACTTCTTATGACTATTGTGCAGAATTTTTATGTCTTCGTAGCGCGTTGGATGTTATCATTTCAGAGAACTAGTAAGTTGGAAATATAGGTTTTATAGGTAGACCTCTTGTAAACCTTCACGAGATAATAACTCGTCCACTAGGGACACCTAGGGGTTCAAAGGCTTGTTACATTCGCTAAAAGTAACCGTAATCTCGACGAGAAGGAGTTGTTGTATTTTAGTTTTGTTTTATTTGCTCGAGGACTAGAAAAGTCTAAGTGTGGGGGAATTTGATAGGTGTTGTAAAAAACCTAATTTTATATCTAGTATTTATGCTTTCTTTGCTTTTATCCTTGTGAATTGCATCTTTTATGTTTAGTTTTGTGTTATTAGGTGCACTGGAGTCACTATGAGCAAAAGAAGGAGAAAACTTCCATTTGGAGCGTAAAGGCCAAGAAGGTTGATTCACAAGCGAGTCATACTTGGAGCAGACTAGGTTGGGCAAGGAGTAGGTGGAGAATGAACCATCAGTTTGCCATAACTGACATTTTAGCAAGAAGCGAATGGGTTGTCGGTTATCTGGGACCGACATGCCATGTGTGAGTTGGTTATCCCTTAACCACTAAAGTGGGGTGTCAATATGAATCACTATTTCCTACACAACCCTAAAATTGAGAGAAATCATATCTCAATCATTTTTGTACCTAAAATTCAGAGAAGTGGCTGCTGTACCAGAGAAAAGAAAAGAGAAATTGATGAAGAACCAATGAAGAAATTGGTGATTTGAAAGGATGTGTGCTCGAATTGTGGAAGAACAAATAAAGGGTTTTGGATGAATTTGATTAGAGAAGAAGATAGAGGTAGTTTCTGTTGTGGTTGTTCTTAGAGGATGGTGTTGCTTCGAAATTGAAAAGGATCATTAGATGGGTTTCTGAAGATTAAGGACATGGATCTGAAGCTGAGAAGTAACTGAAATTTGGGTTTGACTCGAATTGGAAGTTGGCAATGTATTGGTTCGAATTTGTGTAGGGTTTGATGATAGTGAAATCAAGGAATGAAGGTGGTGCTGCAGTGGTGTCAGTGGTGGTTTTGGATTTCACAAAAGTGGCTTCTTTTTTTTTGCTAGGTAATAACAAATTTTTATTAAGCCAAAGAATGATGTCAAAAGGTTACAAAAACCAACCCATTAAGTTGGGTTTTTTGAGAAAAACTAAAAAGATTACAAGTTGATTTACTCAAATCTGTAATATGGCTTTTCTGGGCTTTCCATTTCTTTTATGAAAGCTGGTTTAAGCATATAAAATCTTTTTTCTCCCTTAGCCATCCCATCTCCTTTCTTTGCTAGAGAATCTGCTGAAAAATTTGTCTCCCTGTAGCTATGAGTGAAGTACCATTCTTGTAATGTGTTTTTTATCTTATTCCATCTTGTACAAGCCCACCAAGGAATCTTTCCAGATTGAAAAGCTGTTATTGTTGCCTGAGAATCTGTTTGAAAATAGACCTTATGAACATTATTGTTAATTACCCATTCCCCAGCACACAAAATTGCAAAAACTTCTGCCATAAAGTTTGTAGCTAGACCCAAACCACCTGCCATTGATGTTTGTACCATAAGTAAAAATACCACTTAATGAGCCAAATTAATACTTGAATCATCTTTTGGTCCTCTCATCCATGCCCGCTAACCAGTCAACCAAGGCAGCCCACCAGTACGCACAGACCGGTCAATGGTCAACATCAGTCAATGGTCAAAGTCGGTCAACTGTCAAGGTCAACATCTGGTCAAAGTCAATGGTCAAAGTCAACGGCCAGTCAATGGTCAAAGTCAACCGTCGAAGTCAGTCGCACCCCTAGCCAATTTTCAGTCTTGTAGCCAGCAATGCTGCTAACCAATTCCCAGCCAACCTCCATCCAGTCTGCCATCCATTAATGAGAGACATGAGTGATCAGTTTTCATGCAAAAATAAAGAAAAAGCATAAATGGGCAGTTACATTCAGAATTCAATATAGGAGAATAAATTGGCAGTTACATTCAGAATTCATTATAGGAGCATAAATGGGCAGTTAATGCAATTTATGTTGATATTGGAATTATATATTTTTAGTTGTATAAATAGGGAGAACAGAAATGATAGAGGGGGGGAGCCAAGGCGAGAGAAAACAGACAATGTAACACAAAACATGAATGAAATTATTCTCCCCAAGGGGATTCATCCGTGGATGTAGGCAACCATGCCGAACCACGTTAAACTTCGGTCTTTCTTTCGTTCTTCAAATCAACCCCTACTCCAAAATACTAACCAAACAATCCATTCTTTGTGTTTCGTACCCAAAAGTGATTTTTGGGTACAAACATTGGCGCCGACTAAGGGGAATTTCGAGAAAAGATCCTCGTATTCTACCATAAACAACGGTATTACAAAAACTTGAAGTTATGTTCGTGAAAGAAGTCAAAATTAGGGAGAGAAAAGTGGTTGATTGGAGAAGAAATAATCAATTTGATAACAATAATCGGGATAGTCCAATTACATCATCTAGATCGCAGTACAAGAAGCTTCCTATTGGTCCATGGTCGTCTGTGCCACAATGGGAGAAGAAATTATGTATAATGGTAGGTTCAGTTCCATGGAGGAAGATAGTGGAAGCTAAGAAAATGATGTCTTACTATGACAATGTTATTCAGTGGAATGATTTCGCTGGTGAATAGGCCTTTCATAATGCAAAATCTCATTTGTGGGAGGAAATTAATGGTCTCCCTTGCGATATTTTTCTTCCTGATCCGAATACTTATATTGATGACATCGATTGGCACTCCAAAATTAATCCTGAGCTAATTGGACCAAGCGCCCATGGCTCCTGAGAATTGGAGAAAGAAAGAAGTTCTCACCATAATATCCTTCCTCATGAAATAAGAGGAACATCTATAAAATACGAAGGCCATCTTGAGTGCGACGTTTCAACGACTTCGGAGTCAATGTGTTTTTTCTTCTTCTTAATGTCCGATTAGAATCACGTTGGATGCGGTCACCGTGATCGCACTAGGCAAAATACCAAAGTTTACAAAAGAGATAAGTCATACGTTACTTTCCTTAAAATCTCATTAAATTAATTTTAATTTAATTCCATAAATTAAGTCATACATTATTTTCCTTAAAATCTCATTAAATTAATTTTAATTTAATTCCATAAATTAAGTCATACATTACTTTCCTTAAAATCTCATTAAATTAGTTTTAATTTAATTCCATAAATTAAGTCATACGTTACTTTCCTTAAAATCTCATTAAATTAGTTTTAATTTAATTCCATAAATTAAGGCATTAAGGAATACGTTACTATCCTTAAAATTCCATGAATTAAAACTTACATTTCTATTCCATGAATGAAATTATGCAATGAACAGGCGCATGCTTAACCTGAGTTAATGATGAGTAACATATTTATCCCTGTATTGAGTGTATGTTATTTTGCATACACGTCCTGTTGTGCAAAGCATTCATTTATATGGATTCCTAATAAACTAAAGGTTTTTCCTACGTGTTTTTAAGATTGTAGTACGAAAAGCTTCAAGCCACTCGTCATTAAGGGAATGAGGAATCACGAAATTCATGCTTGGAACAAATCCGGAGTCGATCGTGCTCATTGTGTTATTAAGGAAAGAAAGTAACATGAGGTCGTAATGATACAAGACGGAAAGCCACGACAAACAGTGCCAAACTTGTGTAGTTTTGGGTACGCAACACTACAACAACACCAAGCAGCAAGTACTATGATTCACAGTTGGAATTCGGAAAAAGCCACTCCCTTCCCGTGAGCACCAAAATTTTGCACCAGGAGGCTGCAGCAAGCACCGATCCGGGCATGGATGTAATCGTCACAGTAGAGAGCCAAGTCTCACACGAGCTTGGGGAGCAACAACAGAAACGGTACCGAATGTCATAGATTCGCCAAATTGAAATGTTCCTGTAACAATCTCAAGCTAAGCTCCACTCAATTCTACAAGAACGGACAGCAGATTGCAAAACCATTATATTTAGGAAGAGCTACAAAAAGGTGGCAGCATCGGTGAAAGATTCTAACTCGAATACAACTATTTTTCATGGTCACCAATATTACACCAAAGTGCTTTCGTAGAGGGTCAGTAGTAATTGGGGTACGCGGCAGTCCATCTCGATTGGATAAGCCCCTGTCATAAAAAAAAAAAAAAAACCGGTGAGAATCCTTTTCGGTAGTGTAAAAAAAAAAAAAAAACCGGCGGCCAAAGCCGGCAGCCTGTTCGAGCGGCATCGGCGCTCTAATCTGCGATTATCTGGAGGTCGGGACGACTAGTCGGTATTGGTCTGCGATTACTTAGCGCATGGAGTTTAATCGGAATTAGTCGGGATACATCGGCGATGTTAACGATTAGGCGGGTATTAATCGGTGGCCCGAGCCGGCAGCTATTGCCGATAGCATCTCCCGGTGCAAACCTGAAGGCATTTGCCGGCAGCGATTATGTTCACCCACGTCAGTGGGTCAGTTTACGCCAAAAACTGTTGACCACCCTCGTTAGTGGATTGGTTCACCCATGTCAGTATATTCTCACCCTCGTTAAGTGTTTCTCACTCACTTCAATTGTGATCCACAGTGCTTCTCGACGCATCTTACTTCAGTAGCCCACAGATTCGTACACCCCATCCAATTGCTCATCAGGATGTTTGCACCCCAGCAAGCCACCAAGCCGAGCCTCTAAGCCAAGTCAAGCCGCCGAGCATTCAGCCGAGCCAAGCCACTGACGGGCTAAATGTTTCCACCCATGTTGATTTGGCTTGCGGATTTATAAGCCCAACTTGGGCTTGAGCACACTATTCTTCTTAGGCTTGGTCTTCAATTTTGGTTCTATGATATCTCCTTCATATGAGGTCTGAATTGGATGAATTTTGGCTCGTTGAGATCGTGTTTCGATATCCCATATCATGAAGATAAAATTTTCCAATTGGAGAATAATATTTTTTGGGTGAAATCACGGCATCGACGCACACATATTCGGTGCTAGTTAAAACTGCTACAATCCATCGACACACACATATTTGGTCGGGCCGATGACATCTCGTTCCTCAGCAATAATGCAGTCCAGTTGATCGAACTGCTGAAATCCTTTTCCACATAACTGTCGCAGTGAGTTGATTGAACTGCTGTAATACAGTTTCACAGCAAAAGCTGCTGGCATGTTGATCGAAAAGCCGCAGTCCTTTTTAATTCCTATAGTCCAGTGGGAAGAACTATTGTAGTCCGTTTTTTCTCACCACTACTTCAGTCCATTTTTATGCATAACTGTTAATCGAAGGAGTACAGCTAATCGAAGCTGCTGAAATACAAGTTCTGTGGCAACTTCTGCTAATCCAGTTTGGGCATCCTAATTACTTCGTAAACGAAGTCGCAGTAACATTTTCAATATGGTAAGTATATGGTAAGTATACAATTTACATCTTTTTTATTTTTTCTTTTCATATATTCATGCATATTTTTGTTCAATAAGACACCTTTAATATGGCGAGCATTTTTCTCAACGAGGGGATGCACACATTTCAATTCTACGCGCATCTGGAATAGTGGGATTGGCCCCCCGCGCGAATTTCAGATAGCATACATCTTTATAATTTCATGCGCGATCAAAATGCAGCAAGGCAGTGCACCCTTGTGCAAGCATTGCGCAGCATGACAATCACTATCTACTGGGGGCGAGTTGCATATCACTTCAACGTGACTGACTATCACTTGGGGGCGAGATATGTGACACCTCATGGTTTGAAATGACTCATTTTGGGCAGGCTGTGTAAACACTCTATACGATTGGGGGCAAGTTACATAGCACCTAAATGCAATGCAGAGTTTAGCTTCCGAAAATCGGAACTTCAGGTAACCCGAACTTCTTAATCCTCCAACGAATTGCAGGATTAAGAGGGGGAGAGCATACACCATAATATTTTTACGCAATTATTACAATCAGTAATGTTAAACTGCTATAGTTATATTGATTAAATTATTGTACTCTAGTTAAAAAGCAACTGCTGCACTCGGTTGGACGCAACCGATGCATCCCGATTACTAAATCTAGACTTAGTTGGACGAATCGATGCGGTCTGGTGACACTCAGTTGGACGAACTGATGTTGTCTAGTTTTATTTGTAACTTTTACACCTATGCTTATCGAACTATTTGAGTCCAGCCCCTCAGCAGCTGCTGCAGTCCAGCTAATTATTGTTGCTGCAGTGTAGCTTTATTCGTTGCTGCTGCAATCCAGCTGATGCAGTCCAGCTATGCTCTCATTTCCTGCAGTCCAGCTAAACCTAGCTTTTGCAGAGGAACTTTGTTCATTGCTGCTGCATTCTAGATGATCGCAGCTGATGCAGTCCATCCATGCTCGATTCTGTGATCCGGTGAAGCAGCTGCTTTGAAGAACTTTGTTCGTTGCTGCTGCATTCCAGCTGGTCGCAGCTGATGCAGTCCATCCTTGCTCGATGTTCCTGCAGTCCAGCTGAACGCGCAGCTGCTGTAGTGGAACTTTGTTCGTCATTGCTTGCATTCGGTACTGATCGCAAATGATGCAATCAAGCCATGCTTTCATGATTCTGCATCCCAGTTAACGCTTATGCTTCTTAGCGGAACTTTGTTCGTCGCTGCTGCATTCCAGCTGATCGCAGCTGATGTAGTCCAGCTGAACGCAGCTGCTGCAGTGGAACTTTGTTCATTTTTGTTGCATTCCAGCTGATCGCAGATGATGCATACTAGATATGCTCGTTGTTCCCGCAGTCCAGCTGATTACAGCTGCTGCAGACCAGCTTCACTCAATATTGTTATCGCTTACTTACAGTACCTCTCCACTCAAGCGTCACGCTTCCGTTATAGAACAATTAAGCCTTCGGTCTTGATTTTGCATACAACAATGGTTCATGCTCAACTGTTTCCCGCCAATCTCCCAATCACACTAGCCTCGCTTGGGGGCGTCTTGATTGTGATTTCCGAAAACACAAGGGAAGTTCGCCAGTCACATCAGTATCAATAATACACACTTGGGGGCGAATTTTATCATTGGCTAAGGAAAACGTAATTTTCTTAACCCCCAACAAGTTGGAGGTTAAGAGGGGGCGATGTTTGTACCATAAGTAAAAATACCATTTAATGGTCCAAATTAATACTTGAATCATCTTTTGGTCCTCATCCAAGCCCGCTAACCAGTCAACCAAGGCAGCCTACCAGTCTGCACAGACCGGTCAATGGTCAACATCAGTCAATGGTCAAAGTCGGTCAACTGTCAAGGTCAAAATCCGGCCAATGGTCAAAGTCAACCGTCGAAGTCAGTCGCACCCCTAGCCAATTTTCAGTCTTGTAGCCAGCAATGCTGCTAACCAATTCCCAGCCAACCTCCATCCAGTCTGCCATCCATTAATGAGAGACATGAGTGATCAGTTTTCATGCAAAAATAAAGAAAAGGCATAAATGGGCAGTTACATTCAGAATTCAATATAGGAGAATAAATTGGCAGTTACATCCAGAATTCATTATAGGAGCATAAATGGGCAGTTAATGCAATTTATGTTGATATTGGAATTATATATTTTTAGTTGTATAAATAGGGAGAACAGAAATGATAGAGGGGGGGAGCCAAGGCGAGAGAAAACAGACAATGTAACACAAAACATGAATGAAATTATTCTCCCCAAGGGGATTCATCCGTGGATGTAGGCAACCATGCTGAACCACGTTAAACTTCGGTCTTTCTTTCGTTCTTCAAATCAACCCCCACTCCAAAATACTAACCAAACAATCCATTCTTTGTGTTTCGTACCCAAAAGTGATTTTTGGGTACAAACAATTGCATATATGTATTCACCTGTGCCTTGCCTACATATAAAACCAAAACCAGCATCTCCTGGATTTCCCCTAGAAGCACCATCACAGCATATAATAATAAAGGAAGGTCTTGGAAGGAGGAAATAAATTTCTTTGATTCTAACTAACTTCACACTTCTGCACTTCAAGCCAAAAAAATTCAGAACTTGTAGGTCATAAGGAGAATTCCACATACTTCCTTTAATTCTTATCTCAGATTCTTTTGTGAACTGCATAATCTTCTATTTAAGCACTTGTAGATTTGGTTGTTCATTATCATAAGGGATCCTGTTTCTCATAAACACTAACTCTTTTAGGGCTGTAAGAGCAGCTACTCTCCACAATTCTGTTACTACGGGACTTTTGTGTTTAGAGAACACAAAAGTGGCTCAAGAGTGTTTATATGGTTGTTACAGCAGCAAGGAGTCATGGAAGGGGCAATGGTTGTGCTGAAGTGGGATGTATGTGGTTGCAGTGGATTCAAGTCTACAACAGGGAGCTACAGATAATGAGGTTTTGAGTTGAAATTAAGATTGTGTGGTGTTCTCAGACAAAGTTGGTTACAGGGAAGAAGGTTGATTGTTGCTTGTCCTGATGAGAATGGTTTGAAGTGTTGCTGCAATTGAATAGCTGGAATGCTGAATCTCAGTAGATGTATGTTAGGATCCAAAACTATGTAGGGAGTGATATTGTAGGGGGAGCTTGGCAGTGATAGCCTCGTTGTGCCATTGATGTTCTTGTAGTAATGGGAGAGCAAGTGGAACTATGATGTTCTGTTGTTAAAGAAAAGGTGCATTGCTTGCAAAAATGGTGAAAAAAGTTCGATACACAGCTGAGATGAAGTATGAAACTACATGTTGAGGTAGTTGTGATACTGTTGAGTTTCTGGTGTAGCTGCAACTGCAAATAACAAGGTGACAACTGGTGTTGGAATGAGCAGATAGTGGTGGTGTTGCTTCTACTGATGGTTTGAGTTGGATTCCGGTGATCAATGACGTTGCAGTTAGTATGTGCTATTTTGAGATGGAATTGCAGTGGTGGTTATGTTTTAGTGAATGATTGAAGCTGCAGTTCATGTAATGGCATTGCAGCTGGTAATGGATATGGAGATTATTACAAGACAGTGCGGGTTAGGAGTTGTACTGGATTGAAATGGCAAAGGTTATGAAGCAGTTGCAGTTGCAGGGAGAATTGAATTGAGTTTTGGGTTAATAACAAGAACAAGGTTTGGAGATTTGAGGTTGTGAATAGCAGTTGAACAAGAAGGAGATAGGGGTGCTATTGTTGCTTTCCAAGGAATTGGTGGTGGTTGCACCGGACTTGAATATATTTCATAGTGTTGATCAAGGTGACGAGATGCGGCTATTAAGGGTTTGCGTTCAAATCTCAGGAAGAACTGGAAGACGAAGAAGGAGCATGACTCAAGTGACAGAATGGCATGAAGCTGCAGTACTGGAGGTGCTCTGTGGTGTTGGTATGTAGCTACAAAGATTGCAGGTGGAATGGTTGAGCACCAAAATGCTGTTATGTGATTGAAGTTATAGATTTGGGTTGAACTGAGAATGGAGGAGATGTTGTATGTGAGCTAGGAATGATTGCAGTTGGTATTGAAATGGCAGAGTTTCGGGAAAAGATGGAATGGAGTGTGTGATGCTGTTGCAGGGGACCTGATGGACTTTGTGTGTGATGATATATGAGAAGGTCTGATGGTGTTAGCTCAAGCATGAGTTGCAGCTCAGTTTAGGTGGTTAAAGAGGAGTAATGTGTTATGTGCAATAACTGGTGCTGGTGGAGATACAGAAAATTAGGATGTCAGTTGTCTATAACTGACATGCTAAATATTTAGTGAACTAATGGGTTTGGACTGGATCTGCAAAGGATTGTGGGCTACACTGCCTAGGTTTAGAAATTTAAAGTTTTAGTTATTTCCCAACAGAGAGCTATAAAAAGAAGGCACCAAAACAAGGGATGAAGATATTTACTTCTACTTTTGTTTTCTAGGGTTTAGAAACATGATAGTTTTTCTTTTCCTTTTTGTTATGAACTCCTATGCTATGAATACTTGATGTTGTTTTGGTTAAGTAATAAATTGGATTTCCAAGCATGAGTTTTGTTCAATAAATTAGTTTTGTCTCCATGCTTTATTGTTTATGATTCACCATTAATATCATTACATGAGTTGAACGCTTGTTTAGTCGAGTCGCGAATTGATTGAGTTTACTTTCATCTCTATTGCTAGATTAGAGTTTATTATACGCAAAAGTGATAAATTTCTGATTGCAAGTAGCATAAATGTGGGTAGTGCTTGTAGTGATATATCATACTAGTCACAAGTGATTCATAACCTTTGTTAAATCAGATTAGTTCTTTTACACGTTTGATTGCTTCGATTGGCCTGATTTCATAGAACTTAATGCATCTAGGGAATTAAACTTGATTAGTGCTTTTACACGTTAGGTTGTTCTCTTATATAGAATTCATATTCGCATCTTTTAATGTGTTTGTTGATGACAAGAGAAAATTAGCGGGATATTCTTTAGATCAAGGTATCCTAGGGATTTTGATAAAAGTTGAGATTAAATATCAATTCTACTTATTGTTAAAAAGCATGTTTGTGAATGAAGATGAATCCTTAACCAATATATCTTCTATTTGATTTGCTTGTATATTTCTTGTGTTGCTTTTAGTTTATTTTTAGTTACATAAATCAGAAAAATCCCCATTGCTTTACATAAGAAACCGAAACATATTGGCAACCTTAGTCCTCTCTGTGGGAACGATCCTTTCTTTCCCTTGCTATATTTTATATTTTGAGTAGTAAGAAAGTGTAATTTATTTTTGACGCATACGACTGCGATTACTTGCTCAAATGTTCGAATATTGATTCAACCATCAATATTCAGTAATTCATCATACGAGCAATATTTGCTATAATATTTGCCCAGACTATCAATATTTCAACTATCAACATCATTCATTCGATAACTATACGTCTCAACAAACATGTTTAATCCATGAATCACTAAGCGTTCGTCAATCATGCTCAATTCAACGAAACTTAGAATCTTTGTCTAATCAAGTCAATGACTGACTAATCAAATACACGTCTGCTTTGCAGACTCCACATTCGTGAGACATCAATCACGTCACATGGGGGGTATCAATTAGGGTTTTGGTCTGGAGGCCTACAACACATGTGTTCATCCACGATGAAAAATGTGAGTAAGTCGTGCAAGCAGTTGAGGAAGTTAGCAAAGTAATGGGTGGACAATCAACCAAGTCTTCGCACGACCTGGAACTGTTTAACACACGATTTCCCACTTTCCCACTCTTTCACTCAAGAAACCGTCATACTTACTGGAGATCAATGTGTCTACTATTCTATTAATATAAAATAAGTCCAAAATCTACGTCTAAAAACAACGATTCTCTCGATCGAAACTTATTTGTAGAACTCTACAGTTCATGTATTTGCAGAAACCTTCAATATATCCACAATCCTTGATCATCATTGATCCCACAATTCTCAGCTTCCCTCCTACAGATCAACCCATCTCCCATTTTATGACCAAATTGACTTTGGAACATCCATTGACTTGGTTTAGGCCGGAGTTCTATAGATTGATCTCTAGAACTCAAAGCGCTCTCGTGTAGTGCATCTGTGTGAGGTTAAGAAGTTTGCTCGATTGTGGAGTCTCGTCCGTACGATCGTCTCTTCAGTTTCCTAAAAAACCAGCAAATCGTTTTTCCCCATCAACTGATTGGCGACCACATTGGGAGATTAATCTCTCGGTTTCAATCTCAATCTTTCACAAAATAGTTGATCTTAGGTCAGGTTCAATTACAAATCCTAACACAAACAATGCTAGCACTAGCAACAATGGTGATACTCCAGAAACCACTCATGCTTCCAACATCGGCGCTGGTGATACCATTCCTCCTTAAACCAACATCAGAAGTAATCCTATCTTCGGCCGGCCTCCCAAGGAAATCAGAGAACATCCGCCTAACATAGTCGATCTTCTGAAGGGGCAATAGAATCTTGCCAAAAATCAGACTGATATGGCTACCACTCAGAAGGAGTTATGCAATTATCTCAAAACTCTCACTAAAAAGATGCCAGAGAAAACTCAGGATAAGGGAAAAGACAAAGAAACATCTTCGGTTGCTGATCCTAAAGTTACTCTGATCCATGTAGTGGATGATGAAGTTCACAAGGCTACAGATAATTCACCAACGAAAGATCCTGCAAGCTTCATCACTCATGAGGACCTGAAACGCTTCATGGAGTATCGAGGAAAAGACAAAACACTATCTGTTCACTATCATCAACCTACATATCCTGCTGATACACAAAGAATTCCTCTCCCAAAGGGCTACACCTCTCAAACATTCACACTATACAATATAACGGGGAACGCTAGAGAACATGTCTCTCGATTTCTGGAAATACTAGGCGAACACGAACACATCAATATTGTCTGTCTGAACTAATTCTAGAAATCTCTGACAGGCCGAGCATACACATGGTACAACAACATTGCACCAGGGAGCATCACTAGTTGTGGAGAAATGGTTAATACTTTATACCGGAAATACTTCTTCGTCTCAGAGCAGGTTACTCTTTCTGACTTAGGAAGAATGGCTTAGAAAAATAATGAACATCCAAACGACTATATGAAAAGGTTCAGAGTCCAAGCTTTGGATTGTCATGACCCTAATGTCACTGAACAACAACTGGTGGACTTGTGCATCACCGCAATGATCCCGGTTTTTAGAGATTTACTAGAGAATTTGTGATTCCATACTTTCTCAGAACTTCATAAAGTAGCCAAGCGATCAACAACTACTGCTCCAGCCTTACTGGAAAGAACAAGAACTGCAAAAATTGAGGAACCACGAGAAACTTGAGGCAGTGCCAGGCGCTTGATCAACAAGAAGTACAATATCCAACCTTCCATGAATGTTGTTGAAGGAAGCAAGAGGAAAGCCTAAGCACATCAGCATAAGAATGCTCCAACGTCCCATCCTACAAAAACACCAAGGAAGGACATTCAGGCTTGAAACACAAGAGCATCGGCTCAGCGACAACAGAATGACCAGGAACAACCAGACTTTCTTTTTCCCATTGAAGGGGTGGTCGAGTTATTAGAAGTATGGATTCAAGACGGTGCGATCAAACTACCTCCCGTATGGAGAGAGCCGACAGAGGAAGAAATGGAGAATCCGAGTTACTACCGATTGCATAGGTATGTTAGTCATCCAACAAGTGATTGCAGAATTTGAAACGCATATTCAAAGAAAATGTCGATTCAGGAGAACTGGGGACTGAAGAGTATACAATAATCCTCTCCCAATCAGAACCTTCACACTCTCTGAAAAACCAGTCAAAGAAGTAGTCCAGTCATTGATCGAGCACATTAGCGAATTGCTTTATCTATCAAAGGCTCAAATGATGGACATGTTTGCGGCTTTGAACCATATAGTGTTCGAGAAATGACTGTCCATTCTAGAAACACTCCATGAACCTCCCGTCACTGACAATGAGATGTATGACTATGGACTGATCACCACAGTTAATCTCAAAGGAAATGAATTGACGAGCGTTGGTCGATGTTGGCACTGCTGTCAATATAATCCCTTTGAAAACTCTAAGAGATGTAGACATCACTCGACAAGAAGCCACTCATGCTCCTATTTCAGTCAGATATCATGAAGGAGTCTCCAGTGATGCGTATGGTTACATCATTCTCAATATGAAAACTGGTTCAACCTGGGCAGAAACCAAATTTCACATAATGAGGGAAGACCCAGGATATGATATGATCCTTGGACGAACATGGATTCATGCTGAAAAAGTAACTCCAACATTTTCAATCGGATATTTCTCTGTTAAAGAAAACTTTGATTCAGAATAAATAGAGGATACTCCATCATTCGAGCATGTGGAGGAAGTCAAAGGCTTGATAGAACTGACGCAAAAACCTAAAGAAAATGCGCATGTTTTCATCAAAAGGTTTCGCACTCAGGCAAGTCTTAATTCCCCTCATGCGTCCATATTATGTTCAAACATGCTACCCTGGTTCGGGGACTCAATCTTTCTAATAACCTAGCACTCACCAAACGCTATGAGTGGTTAATCTCACCTCAACAATATTATACTAAATGATTGAATGTGGAGCCTCTTTAAGTTTGAGCATCTCATCGAAAATTTTATTGCTGAGATAATTAATAAGTATGGCAAAGAATACCTCGGATATCCTCCTGTAACTTTGCATGAGTTTCCATATGTGCCACAAAGTCAGAAAGCTTCGACCACACGAGCATGAAACCCCATCACCATAGAAATGTCAATCGTGAGAAGATCTTCAGAAGCACGAACGATCGTGCCTAACAAATTTCATGAAGGGGATTTAGTTCTTAAAAAATTAAACGCAATCTCCATTCTGCAAGAAACTCTAACTGGGAAGGGCCTTTTATGGTCACTAAGTCTGTGGTTGGTGGATACTACAAACTGATCAACATGGATGGAAAGACTAGCATGCTAGTAATGCATGAGAATTGGATCAAAGCCTTTGACGCCAGAGGCATTTAGCTTCTTGGGGTGTTATTTTCTCAAGGCACGAACAAATGCTCGAGACGCCCAATGCATTTTAGGATTTTCTTTCACCTGTATTTTCAATTCCTCCAAAACGTTTGCAATACTTGCATCCAGTATTTGAATTCAGTAATTTATCAAATTTCTTTTATTCAAAGATTTTTTTTTATCAAATCCAAAAGAAAATTCTCAATCACTCACTTATCCAAAACCAATCGAAAATCAAACAAAGTAAAACCAAACCAAGAAATTATCTAGTTGTATGTAATCTCTTTATTTCACGGTCACAACAAACCAAGAAATTATCGTAGCACAGTTGGTTTCGAGTTTATTGACTAAGCTAAGGGTCTCAAATATCAAGTCCCTTAGCCTTTTTAATTTCTTAAAATTAAATTGAAAAAAATACCCGGAGAAGACAGGCTACCCTGGGCCTGGTCCGGCTTGGCCCAATAAAAACAGGCTAGGCTCAGGCTGGGCTTAGCTGTAGTCATAGATGGCCAGGACGGCCTTGCCAGTCTATTATACAAGCTTCACCCAGGCCAGGCTAGGCTGACTAAAACCATGTTAGGCCTGGCCAGGAGGGACTATTTGACACATCTAGATGAAATGAACAAGAAGAATCTGAGCGACATTAAGAACAAAGAGCTTCATCGATTTGATGATATGATCTCGAACTGTGAGACCTTGAGGTTCAACATAGGTTGGCTCCGTCGTCAACTTGAGATTACCAAATTGATAGGGAAGTTGTTGCTGCTAATATGATTTATATTTCAACTTTTATCATTGAAGATGAGAAAGCTCTCGCGCTAGAGTCAATAAGGGTTGACAGGCAATTCAAGACTTGAGGGTAAAAACCGAAAATTTCCAAAAAAGGATCAAAATGGTGTTCGACAGAAATTACCCATTGTTAGATGGTTTGTTCTGAATGAGTGGTTGAGGTTGTTTGGCTTGTATAGGTTTAAGTTATTTTTTTAATAAAGTAGGACGATTGATCATGATATTGAAGGAAATCTCTTTGTTAGATTAATGAAATCTTTTTTGAGTTTTGAACGAATGAGAATTTTGCACGCTGTTTGAAGGAATGGAAATTAATTTTCGAAAATAAAGTAGTTGTTTAATATGCCGGGGAGAAAACTTGGGAGAAGACATGTCTTGTTGAATATGCTTTGATGTTTTCAGTACCAAATTTCCTACTTGGAATGTTCGAGGTCTTACCATTTTGTTGTATGCTCTGGAGATCCTTTGTTTGTAAGCCTCCACATATTTCTATACTTTATCCCTTCTTGACTCGAGCATCCAGTTCAACAATTCTTGAATTGGACACTTCAACTTTGTCCCATTGTACTCCACTGACCGTTGCAATCCTTGTTGAAGGAATCTTGATTTTGGCTGGGAGAATGGCATCAACACCATAGACAAGGGAATATGGAGAAGTTCCGATTTGAGCTTCTTGGTGCGGTTTGATAGGCCCACAAATCCATAGGCAGTTGTTCATGCCATGTTCGACGGATCAAAATCTTATTGGTACTTTCCGCTTGTCTGTTGCATTAGGGATAATACGGTGTAGAGAAAACTCTATTTGATACCATATTCTTCGAGCAATTGTTTCACATGTATGTTGGCGAAAGGAGTTCCGTTATCTGTGATGAGATGTTTAGGAATGCCAAATATACATATGATGTATTCCTTGATGAAATATGCAATCGTGACTCTAGTGGTGCTTCGAAGAGGGATGGCTTCAACCCATTTGGTGAAATATTCAGTTACTGTGATGATGTATTCATGTTTCTTCGAAGATGCTGGATTGACTTTTCCGATGATATCCAGTCCCCAGTTGTAGAAAGGCCATAGGCTACTCACAGAATGTAATGGGAGACAATGAGTGTGAATCAGATTACCATGGATCTGACATTGATGATATTTTTGAACATAGGTAGCTGCATCGCCTTCCATATTCGGCAAATAATATTTCTCATGAACCTAGAGAAATAGTTTCCTCTTTCCTTTATGCTCTCCTTCGTGCATTTCTTTCAATATTGTTGGGATTTCATGCTCGGCGAGGCATCTCAGCAAGTTCCCACCGAAGCTTTTGCGATACAAGATTCCTTCGAGATAGACAAACATCTTTACTCTTCGAGTGAGTTTGATTGCTTCTTTCTTCTATGATGGCAAATCATTTTCGCGAAGGTATTTGATGTAAGGTTCTCTCCAGTCCCTAGTATGGTGGATCGTCAGAGCTTCTAAATGATGATATGGTGTTTGCAAATCGGGTCAAGATCCTTGCAATATTCTCGACAGAGCCTCCATGGAGGGACAATAGTACTCCGAGCCTTCGGAGCCTCCAATAAAGTGTTACTACCAACGTATGTCCGCATATTTCGTCATGTATGCGCTTGAGTTGCTTGCTCGCTTCTTCATCTCTGAGGTATCGTGACATAGATCTATCAAGGTTGCGATAATATAATGCCCATGTAGAAGAAAAAGTTTTTTTTTAACTCTTGAGGCTAATTTTCCCTTATATAAGGAAACTACTCAATTCATGAATGATAGGTGCCCGCTAGTCTCTTGCTTGAGCATCCTCAACTTGAGTGAGCTAGATGGATGACACAGAACATATTTGCACAATTATGGACTTCTCGGATCCTTCAAATTGCAGTTTGGAAGAAAGAGTTGTCAAACAGTCATCATGACTATTATTAGTACGACCAGTATGGATGATTATTACATCGAAAAAATGGGGAAAGCGTTACTTCTTTGAGAAAGTTTCACCATTCATTTGATCGAATAATAGTTTTGAGTCTCCTCTTATCTCCAGGTGCATTGCTTCTGCTTGCTTGGCTAAGGACAACCCTAACAAGAAAGCTTCGTATTCTGCTGAATTGTTGGTGCAGTGGAAATCTAGTTTGAATGAGTGTGAGAAGACTTCACCGGACGGGGATAAATGATTAATACTTTATACCGGAAATACTTCTTCGTCTCAGAGCAGGTTACTCTTTATGACTTAGGAAGAATGGCTCAGAAAAACAATGAACATCCAAACGACTATATGAAAAGGTTCAGAGTCCAAGCTTTGGATTGTCATGACCCTAATGTCACTGAACAACAACTGGTGGACTTGTGCATCAACGCAATAATCCCGGTTTTTAGAGATTTACTAGAGAATTTTCGATTCCATACTTTCTCAGAACTTCATAAAGTAGCCAAGCGATCAACAACTACTGCTCCAGCCTTACTGGAAAGAACAAGAACTGAAAAAATCGAGGAACCACGAGAAACTTGAGGCAGTTCCAGGTGCTTGATCAACAAGAAGTACAATATCCAACCTTCCATGAATGTTGTTGAAGGAAGCAAGAGGAAATCCTAAGCACATCAGCATAAGAATGCTCCAACGTCCCATCCTACAAAAACACCAAGGAAGGACATTCAGGCTTGAAACACAAGATCATCGGCTCAGCGACAACAGAATGACCAGGAACAACCAGACTTTCTTTTTCCCATTGAAGGGGTAATCGAGTTATTAGAAGTATGGATTCAAGACGGTGCGATCAAACTACATCCCTTATGGAGAGAGCCGACAGAGGAAGAAATGGAGAATCCGCGTTACTACCGATTGCATAGGTATGTCAGTAATCCAACAAGTGATTGCAGAATTTGAAACACATATTCAAAAAAAATGTCGATTCAGGAAAACTGGGGACTGAAGAGTATACAATAATCCTCTCCCAATCAGAACCTTCATACTCTCTGAACAACCAGTCAAAGAACCAGTCCAGTCATTGATCGAGCACATTAGCGAATTGCTTTATCTATCAAAGGCTCAAATGATGGACATGTTTGCGGCTTTGAATCATATAGTGTTCGAGAAATGACTGTCCATTCTAGAAACACTCCATGAACCTCCCGTCACTGACAATGAGATGTATGACTATGGACTGATCACCACAGTTAATCTCAAAGGAAATGAATTCGAGCGAGCGTTGGTCGATGTTGGCACTGCTGTCAATATAATCCCTTTGAAAACTCTAAGAGATGTAGACATCACTCGACAAGAAGCCACTCATGCTCCTATTTCAGTCAGAGATCATGAAGGAGTCTCCAGGGATGCGTATGGTTACATCATTCTCAAGATGAAAACTGGTTCAACCTGGGAAGAAACCAAATTTCACATAATTAGGGAAGACCCAGGATATGATATGATCCTTGGACGAACACGGATTCATGCTAAAAAAAGTAACTCCAACATTTTCAATAGCATATTTCTCTGTTGAAGAAAACTCTGATTCAGAAGAAATAGAGGATACTCCATCATTCGAGCATGTGGAGGAAGTCAAAGGCTTGATAGAACTGACGTAAAAACCTAAATAAAATGCGCATGTTTTCATCAAAAGGTTTCGCACTCAGGCAAGTCTTATTTCCCCTCATGCGTCCATATTATGTTCAAAAATGCTACCCTGGTTCGGGGACTCAATCTTGCTAATAACCTAGCACTCACCAAACACTATGAGTGGCTAGTCTCACCTCAACAATATTATACTAAATGATTGAATGTGGAGCCTCTTTAAGTTGAGCATCTCATCGAAAATTTTATTGCTGAGATAATTAACAAGTATTGCAAAGAATACCTCGGATATCCTCCTGTAACTTTGCATGAGTGTCCATATGTGCCACAAAATCAGAAAGGTTCGACCGCATGAGCATGAAACCCCATCACCAGAGGAATGTCGAATCAGCAGAAGATCTTCAGGGCACGAACGATCAGGCCTAACAAATTTCATGAAGGGGATTTAGTTTTTCAAGCAATTAAACACAATCTCCATTCTGCAAGAAACTCTAACTGGGAAGGGCCTTTTTATGGTCACTAAGTCTGTGGTTGGTGGATACTACAAACTGATCAACATGGATGGAAAGACTAGCGTGCCAGTAATGCATGAGAATTGGATCAAAGCCTTTGACACCTGAGGCATTTAGCTTCTTGGGGTGTTATTTTCTCAAAGCACGAACAATGCATTTTAGGATTTTCTTTCACCTTTATTTCCAATTCCTCCAAAACCTTTGCAATACTTGCATCCAGTATTTGAATTCAGTAATTTATCAAAGTTCTTTTATTCAAAGAATTTTTTTTTATCAAATCCAAAATAAAATTCTCAATCACTCACTTATCCAAAACCAATCGAAAATCAAACAAAGTAAAACCTCACATCTCTCAGAAGTTCAAGGTTCAAGAGATTATGGAAAGGAAACTAAAGGAAATCAGCAAAGAAATATTTTTGCTCCTGTGCAATCTTCAGGTCTCGCAAGGATACTTTCTCCCGCTCCAACTCTTCCATCAACTGGGCGACTTTAGCCTCCTTCTTCATCATAGCATCACTTGTCAGAGGTACATTCTTCTTGACTACTTCCTTTATGGATTCAATTCTCTCACGAAGCGATCCCACATTGAAACCCAGTTCCTTAGAATTCTTCAGGTTGTATGATAGGTGTTGTAAAACACCTAATTTTATATATATTATTTATGCTTTCTTTTCTATTTATTTTGTGAAATATGTATATTTTGTGTGAATTTGAGTGATTAGGTACAATGGAGTCCTTTGGAGCAAAAAAATGAGAAATTGTCCTTTTGGGGCAAAAAGGAGCACAAAGGAAATTCACATGCGATACTTGGAGCGGGCTAAGGAGTGTAAGAAGGAAATGAAGAACGAAGTGTCAGATTCGCATAACTGACAGTTGAGTCTAATTAAGTTGTCGGTTAGCTGAAACCGACAAATGTTGTATGGGTTGGTTGCCCCTTATCCTCTCCGCCTGGGTGGATATATCCACTTCCCTTAATTCCTACACAACCTAAAATTGAGTGAAGGGTCGGTTGTTATGTTTTTTTGTCTGGAATTGAGAGAAAAAGGAGGCGCTGTCAAGGGATTAATTTCGAGAAATTGAGAGAACGAATCGAAGAAGGTGCGTGGATGTTTCTGCTGTTGTTGAGGCGAGATAATGGTAGAAGCATCAGGGAAGAGGAATTGAAGCTAGGATCGTGATGATTATAGATCGAAATGATGTTGTTAACTAACATGGGTTAGGATAGAATGGGTTCTCTGAGTTCATTGCTTAAGATGGAATGGATGGGTTTGATTCTTGAAACAATTTGGTGTATCTGGAATGAAGATTAAGTCTGGCTAAACTCATAAGATTATGGTTTGTTGCTAATGATGATGGTAGATTTGCAGCCTGTTTTGGTGGTCGAATTAGGGTTTTCTATTGATCTCAGAGATGAAATTGGACTCAGAATCAGAAGTGGTGAACAACTGATGCTGTGAATGGAGGTTGTGCGGATGTGTACTGATGGCTGTAGCTGGTGGTTGAGAAGCTGCAGATGTTTTGGTTGCTGGTAATTTGAGGAGGAGGTACTGAAGCAATGTAGTTAAAGAGCTGGTTATGGTGTCTGAAGCTACAAAAGAAGAGTTGTTTGTGGCTCAGCTGGTGCTGCCATGGAATCAAGCTGGTATTGTTGGTTTCCAAGAACAAGGTGGTAGTGGCTCTAGAGATTAAGTCAGGGATAATAGGTGATGAATCTAAAGCCAAGGTAGGGAGGCAACTGGCAGATGTTGAATGATAGGAACAGAAGTTGATGATTGGTTCAGATTAAGTAGGTGGTGCTCTTGTTTGTGATGCCATATATTACAGGGAATGGTATTAGAATGGGTTGAGCTAATGCTGTGATAGCAGTGTGTAGGAGCATCAGTTTGTTGCTAAGAATGGCTTGAACTGTGAAGATGGGTCTGAGTATTGGAAGTGGTATTACAATTGGTGTTCATGGTTGGTGGGTTTATTCACAGTCAAGGGTTGCAGCTACATTTCAAGTAGCTTAGGTTGCAGGGTATTGATTAGAACAGATGTGGAGTGAAATTGCAGCTGCAAGTGGATATAAATTGAGCTACTGGGTTGGTTTTTTATATGAGTTGCAGCTGGGTATGAAGTGGCAGCTGAAATGAAGTATATGAGCCAGTGTTGCAGATGGAATCAGAGATGATGGAGATGTTGCAGGTGTTGGTTTTGGTGGAGGTGCTTCATTGCAGGTGTTGTTGGATTCCAAGGTTAGGTGCTACCACTGGTTGAACTGGGTTGAGTTGGGATTACAATGGAGAAGTCTCTGAAGTGCTAGTCAAATGAGTTACTGTCCTTCTCATGGGGTGTATTGCAGGTGGCATGTGGAATGTGGCTCGGATTCAGTTCAGAAATGGAGTGTTGTTGCTTGATTAGGTGCAGTGCAGCTGAAACTAGTGGATATGTGGTTGTGGAAAAGAACTGTGTTGAAGTAATGTTAATGATGCTGTTAGGTGGAGGATATGCTGTGGCTTGAGAATTGAAATGATGTGCTGGTTCCGTTGTGGTTATTGTAAGCAGCTGAGTATGGGAAATGGTAGTGTTGCAGCTAGGTATTGCAGTTAGCAATTGAATTCAGGGATCTGCTATTGGATGCAGTTTGTACGAGTGTATGTTGTTGCCAAGAACATGAGAATGGTTGCAGCTGATGGTGTTGCTGCAGAGAAGGCAAGGCAAGGGACATGGGCGTTTGACAAGGAAAAGATAAGCTATCTGGTGCTGATAGTTTTGGCTTGACTGAGATAATGGAGAAGATGTCAGTGAAGCAGAATGGTGAAATTGCAGGAATAGCAGATGTTGGGAGTGGCAGTCACGGCCATCTTGGCCGTGAACAATATTTGGCTTATGCAAGATTTCAAAATCAAACTAACTCGGTCCACTCAGTTCCGACTCGGTGTTTGACCCGAGTTGAATCGGTTGACCCGAGTTGAATCGGTTGACCCGAGTTGGATCATTTGACCCGAGTTGGATCATGTGCTGGTTCTGTTGTGGTTATTGTAAGCAGCTGAGTATGGGAAATGGTAGTGTTGCAGCTAGGTATTGCAGTTAGCAATTGAATTCAGGGATCTGCTATTGGATGCAGTTTGTACGAGTGTATGTTGTTGCCAAGAACATGAGAATGGTTGCAGCTGATGGTGTTGCTGCAGAGAAGGCAAGGCAAGGGACATGGGCGTTTGACAAGGAAAAGATAAGCTATCTGGTGCTGATAGTTTTGGCTTAACTGAGATAATGGAGAAGATGTCAGTGAAGCAGAATGGTGAAATTGCAGGAATAGCAGAGATGTTGGGAGTGG